>NWSH02000085.1:6484545-6496263 GCA_002382865.2 Heliothis virescens
CTCCCTTTTGATTAGATCATTGAATAGCCCGATCGATAAAATAAGCAATATCCTTTAAACAAGGTCACTTATCGAATGAATCTATAATCGAAATTCGAATCTCATTCGGTATTCAAATTACCGATTGAGTTCCGCACTCTATGCTCATTCAGAATTCGAAAAGAAATAAAAACCTATTTAAAAGAAGCTTCTGTTTGAATTAAGAACGGAAATCAACCGTCGCGGCCGCTTGTTCCAAGTGTGAAAGGATCGATTCGAAATTTAAAAGGGGTTATTTTTTTCCTGCCAGCTCTTATTGACATGTTGCGTGTTGTTTTTTCAAAAAAGCCATTGTCTTAAGGTCTGACATTTGCGTTTCGAAAACGCGCATAAATTACTCGGGTTTCGACGCGTTTGTTTTAAATTGCGCTAGTATTTTCACTTCTTTACTTTCACACTAAAATAATGCGATACAATTAAAAATGTTTTTAATTCAAGGCTTTATTAGTAAACCGATCGGTGACTTCGTAGCGCAGTAAAACTTTAAAGAGAAAATGAGTTTTTTGTATGTAAATACACCGTTTCAACGAAGATTATGAACTTGGATAATATTTTTGAACCTGTTAAATATAATTTTATTGTTTTCCAAGCACTTAATGAAGTCAAATTAGGCATTTCGGCTTCCCATCGACTCGTAAAAATGGTAGTAAAATTGTTAGTATTGATCGCGACTGAGTAAACTATTTTATGTTGTTTTTATAGTTATTTATGGTGGAATAAAATGTTTTTATGAATGTCATCGGTTTGTGAGGCGGTGGAACTATTAATGTATCGATAATTAAAGGTTTATTTGGTTACTAGCAGGTAGGTCCTCGCAGGGACGAACTGTGAAGCCCACAGGCTTTATTATAGCAGTTTATTATAGAGTAACAGTATTTAAAAGTATGATGAAGTTGATTTTCAAAATATTTTAAGCATATTCATTAAGTACCAAAAATGTCTGATCTCATATTTTTTAATAATTATTCAAAATGTAAAATACTTAAAATAAAAAAAAACTATTTTAGTTACAAAATCGACATAAAATCAATCACAACTACATATCATACTACTATATCTCGTCTCAAATCAACCGACATTTTCCAGCAGCTAGATTAGTCGCCATCTTAGTTATCTGACCGCAATCGTTTATTTAAATACTTATATATTATCTTAACATCTAGTTAACATTTAAACTGGTAATATCTATCGACTCGTAATTAACGATATCCGTAGTGATTGGGAAGAAAATATATTTTAATTGCCGTAGTTATATTAAGTCTATATAATTTATATTAAGTAACACATTTTAATTTGAAAAATATTCAAAAACAGTTTTCCTAGCACGGCGAATGAATTGAAATTGGTATAATATAGGATAGTTAAATATTTTGGATTTTTTATTATTAATAACAGGTACTGTTTTGCTTAATCTCAAATATAAAATCCGAGTTCCAAAAACAGGACATGTAGTTACATTTTGGCGCCGAAAAATCATCAAAAGCATCTATAACACGCATCCTATTATTATAATTCAATATAAGTTTAATGTTGGCAGTAAAATGATTCTTCGCTCGTAAAGAAATAATTCAAATAAAATGTGTTTGTTAATTTTATTACAAAGCCCGCATCATCTACTTAATGCTAATAATCCTTTATTTAAAATAATGCCCACCCTTTGAAGTTTGATTCTGTGATCCAATTTTAATGTCCCTTAGAAAAAACGCCATTTTTATTGCTCCTTTTCATGATTTTTTTCATCTTTTCCAGGTAAATTAAGTTCCCGTATGACAAACTACAGTGAGTACTACCTATTATTTTATGTTTTTTATTTAAAATTAATGTTAAGGTAAAAACTAAACGTAACAGAGTCACATGACAACTCCATTCGACTTTCAAAAATCAATTTGAAAAAAATCCTCCCACAAACAATTGATTCTAAAAAAAGAACACGTTTTCCAAATTTAGAACGCCAATGAATTTTGTATTTGGAACAAAAAGAGCGCCCCCTTGCGCGAATTAATAATTAATTTGTTACCATTGGCCAGTACAGCGTTGCATTTTGGGGTACCGTGAATTATTTTATAGTCCTCTTGTCTGCAATTTTGACGTACACTGATAGATTACTAACTACTTTGACGAGCGTTGCGCGTACAAATGCAGCAATGGACAGTGATATGTGGATAACATGTGTCATTGTGAACAAGAGCCTTAATAGGTATTATGTGTAGTGTCTGGGGTTAAAGCACGCTCTACACTGTTGTGATTAGTCGGAGATATATGTCTAAATGTGCCGTCATTCATATTAGCACACAGAATACTGAATACGCATTGTTGCAGTAATTGTCCGGGATTTAATGTGATTTTTGTACGTGACAAATGTTAAGTATGCTCATAACTTATAATTTAAATTATTTGATAACGTTTGCAATAGTTTATAATCATATAAATAATAAACAAAATTATTTGAATCATAGACAGTGATGTTTATAAAAAATATACAGAACCCAAGACTGTTTTAGCGCTCTATTTTTCCTTAATTATTTTTTTTACTAGTGACAATAATAGTTATTGATATTCCAAAAAATGATAATTTTATTGAAAATAAGTAATTAATTATGAAAATAAATAACAAAAACCAGAAATAGGAAACAACCAACAATGTTAGAGTTATTGACACTATATGTAAAACAGTATCGTAGTAAGATATAAAGATAATGAATTTATTGCAAATAAATGCATCAATACATGCTGTAATGTTGCCAAGTTTTGTCACAAAGACACTTTGACTCTTTGTAGAAACAAAGAAAGGAACTTAGAGTAACTGTTAAATAATAAAAGTAGCTTTTTTGTGAGAGGTAATATCATGAAAATATTCTTTAAAAAAAGAAATTAAAGTTTTGCTCGCGGACGGTAGATTTTTGATATTGACTTGAACCCTTTTAAAAAAATAACATTTCCCATATAAGGCTTTTTCATTTTTATTTAATAAGGCTTTAGAAATTCAATTTTCCAAAACTTTCATCTTTAACTCCACCACGCATGTAATCGTGTGCTGCCCAAATCAGTTCCCATAAAAAAAACTCATAACAGTTCCCACTAAAAAAAAAACACAAAAACCATCTTTCAAGAAATCAGAAACAATTCAAAAATCAATTCGATATCAATACCACCCCTAAGGGGTGAACTTATAAAATTGATTAGCATCGACAGTCGGTACACGTAACACGTTCTAACCCTCCAACGTCGTAAAACGTCACACACGATGTTTTAGCACTTACAGAGCATTCGGGGGTTGACAAAAAAATATGTTTGAAGTGAAAATTGAGTTGTAAAATCTATGGGTTTTGGTTAGCAGGATTTTGAAAGCAAGAGGTTTATAGATATGTATGTATGTGCATAACTTCCGAACTGCTGCACCAACTTGGATAATAGTTCTTGCAAAGTTTATATAATTTTTTTCCATTGCGAAATCGAAACGGGCAGTTTATGATTCATGAAAAATACTGTTGTTTTTTTTATATCAGTTTTCGTCATAAAATCATTACACCGTAAATATTTGTTGTATTGCCATTATCATTTCTTGGAACTAAAAATTCTAAAAGGTTCCACCAGTATCTTATTAAGGCCCACTGCAAACGCCATAAATAACATTACTTATTNCTTGATTTTTGTACGTGACAAATGTTAAGTATGCTCTTAACTAAATTATTTTATAATCTTTACAATAGTTCATAATCATATAAATGATAAACAAAATTATTTGAATCATAGACAGTGACATTTATAAAAAAATATACAGAACCCAAGACTGTTTTAGCGTTCTATTTTTCCTTAATTTATTTTTTGCAAGTGACAATAATGGTTATCGATATTGCAAAAAATGATAATTTTATTGAAAATAAGTAATTAATTATGAAAATAAATAACAAAAACCAGAAATAGGAAACACACAACAATGTAAGAGTTATTGACACTATATGTAAAGTAGTATCTTTGTTAGATGTAAAGATAATGAATTTATTGCAAATAAATGCATCAATACATGCTGTAATGTTGCCAAGTTTTGTCACAAAGGCACTTCGACTCTTTGTAGAAACAAAGAAAGGAACTTGGATTAACTGTTAAATAATAAAAGTAGCTTTTGTGTAAGGTAATATCATTAAAATATTCTATAAAAAAGTAACTATTTGTTTGACGTTGAAAACAGACAGACAGACATGACGAATCTATAATATCCGTTTTTTGCCATTCGGCTACGGAACCCTAAAAACTCCTGTTCAAAGAAATCATGATTAATCAGCATTTTCATATCTCTTTATTAGGCTTTAGAAATTAAAATTTTCCAAAACTTCCATCTTCAGCTTTACCACGCATATAAACTATCATGTGCTGCCCAAATCAGATCCCATAAAAAAAACTCATAACAGTACCCCAACTCAAAAAAAAACAAATACCATCTTTAATCAAAAAATCAGAAACAATTCAAAAATCAATTTGATATCAATACCACCCCTAGGAGTGAACTTATAAAATTGATTAGCATCGACAGTTGGTACACGTAACACGTTCTAACCCTCCAACGTCGTAAAACGTCACACACGATGTTTTAGCACTTACAGCATTCGGGGGTTGACAAAAAAATATGTTTGAAGTGAAAATTGAGTTGTAAAATCTATGGGTTTTTGGTTAGAAGCTTTTTGAACGTAACGGTTTATAGATATGTATGTATGTGCATAACTTCCGAACTACTGCACCAACTTGGATAATAGTTCTTGCAAAGTTTATATGATTGAATAAAAAATTGAGAAAAAACGTAAAGAGAAAATAATTTTTCCATTGCGAAATCGAAACGGGCAGTTTATGATTCATGAAAAATGTTGTTGATTTTGTTTTTATATCAGTTTTCGTCATAAAATCATTACACCGTAAATATTTGTTGTATTGCCATTATCATTTCTTGGAACTAAGAATACTAAAAGGTTCCACCAGTATCTTATTAAGGCCCACTGCAAACGCCATAAATAACATTACTTATTGTAACGGCAACACTAATTAATTACTTTCTACTACAAAAGTAACAATATTAAAATTCATGGAAAATGTAAAGTCATTCTACATTCACACCGCAATTATTTATTACATTATGACAGGGTTTTTTCAAAAACCTTATACTTTTCGCGGCANAAAAATTCATAGAAAATGTAAAGTCATTCTACATTCACACCACAATTATTTATTACATTATGAGAGGGTTTTTCAAAAAACTTATACCTTTCGCGGCAAAAATTTTTGACATTTGCGCGTAAGCTGCAAGTTATAATTCAAAATGGCGGATGAATTCTGCAAATAACGCGACTTTTCTTTGTCCTTGATAAAATTCAGTAAATGTATTAACCATGGATGTAAAAAACAACTAAAATTTAATTTTTGTTTGTGTAAAATGCAACTGTTGGTAGTTTTGTAAATGATCCGCAAAAAGTTGTATACAATGATCTTGCTGTGTCTCCGCTTATTATGAAATTAACGAATTACAGGACCATAAACGACGCGCTGGTTTCGCGAATTTGTATGGACACGAAAGCAGTTTGCAAGCCAAATCTTTAAGCTTTTGGACTTTTATGGTTTTGGGGAACGAAAAACATAAAACACATTGACATTGCAGGTCAATTACGCTTGAGCTGTCTTAAAACTTAAGTATCTAAGTAATTGAAATTTTTGCTTACCTTAAAAAAATCTTAATTATACTAAGTACTCCAAGCATCACTTAATCCAATCCAGCATAAAAACCTTCGAACGAAATTTAAAAATAAAGGAAACGTGTTCGATTTCTGAACACGAAAAGTAACAAAGTGAAACAAATAAAGGCAATCGAAGTTTAACCGCAGAGATTTCCCGACATCTTTCAGCCGATGTTTACAAGTTCAAAAGAAAACTCCGGGCTCCCCTCGAAGGGTCCGGGACACAGGTAAAGAGGTGCTTAAAGGTATTTTTTTGCAAACAGATCACGTTCGATGTCTTAAGTGAGACATCTTTGTTCCCCTCTCGAGCGATTTGAACGTGAACCTAAATCGAACGCGCTTTATTGATTCCCGCGCGGAGCGTTCCAACTTTGAAAGTTTGTTTTTTTAATTTGGCTAAAGTGATTTGGGAATTGGGACTTGATTCGTGTAGTCATTTATTTTCATTATGAAGTATAAAAACTATGGATACTTTTTATATTTTTGTCATAAAGTAATTTTTTAGACCTTAAGACAGACAAGCGGTCTTTTAAAGTAAAATATTTGCATATAAAAGCAAATTCCGACAAACTCATCACTCGATTTGTCGGTAAAATATGATCCGTTGTTGCGTTTAGTTTCTGCGCACGTTAGTCCGTCGTGACCGCCGCTGCAGTGGCCGCAATTGTCCGCCTATTATCCGATAATGCCGATCAATCTGTTTTGATTGAATAATCAATCGTTAGTCAATTGAACTCGAGTTAGTTCGGTCGACAAGCTGTTCTGAACGTGGCATACATTTGGTTAGATTGAGACGTCTTGGTGGTACAATAACTAAACGTAATTTGATAAACGAGTATTGTCAGAAGTGCGTGTTTGGCCCTACAAGTTACATTTAAAACTTAGAGTATTAATTAAATCCAAATGGTTAGTTTTATTTATTCCAAAACTTAAGCAAAGTTCGATGAAATCACAAATCACATATTTATAACAACCTCCAAATGAGTTTTTTGACAAATATTTATAGTGTCTCGTTCAATTTACGATTTTAATCTGTTAATTAAAAACATTTTTTTGGGACATTATCGTCCAATATCCGATACGTAAANAACTTTTTAGATTTTAGTCATAAAGTAATTTTTTAGACCTTAAGACAGACAAGCGGTCTTTTAAAGTAAAATATTTGCATATAAAAGCAAATTCCGACAAACTCATCACTCGATTTGTCGGTAAAATATGATCCGTTGTTGCGTTTAGTTTCTGCGCACGTTAGTCCGTCGTGACCGCCGCTGCAGTGGCCGCAATTGTCCGCCTATTATCCGATAATGCCGATCAATCTGTTTTGATTGAATAATCAATCGTTAGTCAATTGAACTCGAGTTAGTTCGGTCGACAAGCTGTTCTGAACGTGGCATACATTTAGTTAGATTGAGACGTCTTGGTGGTACAATAACTAAACGTAATTTGATAAACGAGTATTGTCAGAAGTGCGTGTTTGGCCCTACAAGTTACATTTAAAACTTAGAGTATTAATTAAATCCAAATGGTTAGTTTTATTTATTCCAAAACTTAAGCAAAGTTCGATGAAATCACAAATCACATATTTATAACAACCTCCAAATGAGTTTTTTGACAAATATTTATAGTGTCTCGTTCAATTTACGATTTTAATCTGTTAATTAAAAACATTTTTTTGGGACATTATCGTCCAATATCCGATACGTAAAATCGATTTGAAGAATAGAGTCACCTACCAGAGGTCCTAAATTTTTACGACCAATAAAAGCTGACTTATAAGAGGCCCCACTCGGCACGTTTGTCCACTAAAAAATTCTACACATTAAAAATTCGATATTACGACCGAAAGTTCTGATTTACGGCGGTTTAAAACTAAACGATAGGGCTTTTTTTCTAACTAATAATATATAGATACACAACAAATTGATGATTTTTATTACTTATATACGATTTGATGAAAACACAGTCGTAAAATTTTACAGTATCGTTACGTCGCGTTGATTGCTTCACGTAATTCAGAATCAAATGATCGTAAAATGACAATTTTTAATGTGAAATATTGACCGAAACGATAATAGTGATTAGTATTTAAAGCCATTGGTATTTCCTTTATGCTACAAATTATATTATTTAGGAGACTAGCTGGTACCTCCGACATTTTTCATAAGGTACAGAATATTAAGATAAAGTAAATCACTTTTCTAAAATAATCTTTTTTGATTTGCAATCAATAAGGGCCCAACCGGAGATAGTTAGTGGGATTAAACACACAACAATAATTTTAATGCCGTATTTAATAACAGAAACAACAATATTTATTTCTACAGAAAAGTGTAAATGCGTACAAATGAAACTGGTTCCTTATTCCACAAAAAACTGGGTTCTGCTGCAGATTCTTTGCAAGGACACGCGACGGAGAGCGAGTGAGCGAGCGATGCGAGCGANCCGTTGATTGCTTCACGTAATTCAGAATCAAATGATCGTAAAATGACAATTTTTAATGTGAAATATTGACCGAAACGTTAATAGGTGATTATATTATTTAGTAGACTAGCTGCTTCCTCCGGTACTAAATATTTTATGATAAAGTAAATCACTTTTTTAATATAATCTCATTGATTTGCAAACAATAAAGGCCTATCCGTTATGGAGATAGTAAGAGGGATTAAGCACACAAAAATACTTTTGGTAATGCCGTATTTAATAACAGGCACAACAATATTTATTTCTACAGAAAAGTGTAAATGCATACAAATGAAACTGGTTCCTTTTCCACAAAAAACTGGGTTCTGCTGCAGATTCTTTGCAAGGACACGCGACGGAGAGCGAGTGAGCGAGCGATGCGAGCGACGCGCAGCGCTTTAATTGTCAAAATTGCGCTCGCGCAGCTTTTGATGTCGCCGCCGAGCGCAGGGATACCAAAACATGAGAGAATTAATTATTGAAGTCATATTTACTAATGAAGTGCACATGTGGTTCTGTGGTGCTTTGTTTTATAAGTCATATTGATTCTTGTCGTTATTTTTCCTTGTGCACTGATATAAGCAATCTTTTGTGGAACATAGGTACTCATATAAAATTTTAAAGCATATGAATTCAGATTTACCTTTAAATATTTTCATGTAGCTTTTTCGATATGTGGCAGTGCCTATTCCTAATTGCTCCTGCTATTAAAAGTTTTCATGCAACCCAACCCCATTAGTTATATGAAAAATCACTACAAACAAACAAATCACCAAATTCTCCCTATTCCTCCAAAAAACATCGCACTAACACACATACAATCACAAATCTCATGGACACGAGTGCAGTTGCGCACGCNTTATTGATTATTGTGGTTATTTTTCCTTGTACAGTGACTAAATAAGCAATCTTTTGTGGAACATAGGTACTTATATAAAATTTTAAAGCATATGAATTCAGATTTTCCTTTAAATATTTTTTTAAGCTTTTTCGATATGTGGCAGTGCCTATTCCTAATTATTATTCCTCCCGCTATTAAAAGTTTTCATGCAATCCAACCCCATTAGGTATATGAAAAATCACTACAAACAAACAAATCACCAAATTCACCCTATTCCTCCAAAAAACATTGCACACGACAGACACAAATCTCATGGACACGAGTGCAGTTGCGCACGCGTCGCGGCCCTGACCTCTGCGCCGGAGTGCGTCAGCGAGGGGACGTACACTGCGCTCATGTTATACTTACCCAGTGGGTAAGTATAACATGAGCGAAAGGTAACACCTATCCCGGTGTTACCTTTATGGCTGAATATGGCATATAAATCTAAGATTTTTTAAGTATTGGTCAATAGAGGACAAGTTTATTTGTGTGGATTTAAGAAACTGGGTACTCAGGGATTCCAAAACGACTCAATAAAGATAAATGATCCCAGGTATAATCTTTTATTATTAATGTTATTAAAATAAAAAGAAAGAAAGAAAATAACTTATATTGCGTAACAAAAATTAACCATAGTAGCAGTTTTTTAACATAAACATCCACAATGTTGAAACTTGTAACCAAATAAACTATACTACAGCAAAATAATTTAAAAAACAACTCAAACTGATTAATATTAATTTGCAGCTACAATAAACTGAATCCATACACAGGAATGACGTCAACAAACTGTANGGGATAGGTGTTACCTTTATGGTTGAATATGGCATATAAATCTAAGATTTTAAATAGGGGTCAAAAGAGGACAAGTTTATTTGTGTGGATTTAAGATACTGGGTACCCAAAGGATTCCACAAAGACTCAATAAAGATAAATGATCCCAGGTATAATCTTATATTTTTAATGTGATTAAAATAAAAAGAAAGAAAGAAAAAACTTATATTGCGTAGCAAAAATTAACTATAGTAGCAGTTTTTTAACATAAACATACACAATGTCGAAACTTGTAACCAAATAAACTATACTACAGCAAAATAATTTAAACAACAACTCAAACTGATTACTTAATATTAATTTGCAGCTACAATAAACTGAATCCATACACAGGAATGACGTCAACAAACTGTAAAATTCATTATTAATAACTCCAAGAGCCGTGACCCATTTGCAGAGACAGACAATGAAATGCATTGCAAGGAACCTTACTAAATTTCACCTGAAATTTAATTAATACTTTGGACAGCGACTAACGTTTATCGCTGAAAACGTTCACAGCAAATACCTATGCAGTTTCGTTAATTCAAAGCAATAACTAAACGTAGTTCAATCACAGGAAAGCCACACTCAAAATGTTCCACGTTTAAATATACTAATTATTGTTCGAGGATTTCAATGTGACGCTTTTGGCTTTGTAAGAAAGCTCAAAATTAACTGTCAATCAATTTAGACGTCCGCAATTATAAAAAGGTTGATCTTAAAACATCCACTGGCCGGTTTTTGCGCGGATACCGATTATTCGACGTGACGTTCCCACAGCGCTCCCGAACCATCGCCGGAATAGCCCCGCGGTGGAATTAAGACGAATTCTTTTTACGAATTAGCGAATCACCTGTCTAATTACGCGCAAATCCAACTTTGAATTTCGAAACCCGAATTCTTTCCCTCTCAACGGCCACCGTTCGAAATTTGAATTTCCAATCCGATAAGGAAAGTGGTGCAACCGCGAAATAATAAAAACGGTGTAAGAAAACAATGATTAGCATAACAAAAGTGACGAAGAGGAGCGTTTGTTGTGAATTGACAATCTGACAAATTTACAACCGATCNAAATACCTATGCAGTTTCGTTAATTCAAAGCAATAACTAAACGTAGTTCAATCACAGGAAAGCCACACTCAAAATGTTCCACGTTTAAATATACTAATTATTGTTCGAGGATTTCAATGTGACGCTTTTGGCTTTGTAAGAAAGCTCAAAATTAACTGTCAATCAATTTAGACGTCCGCAATTATAAAAAGGTTGATCTTAAAACATCCACTGGCCGGTTTTTGCGCGGATACCGATTATTCGACGTGACGTTCCCACAGCGCTCCCGAACCATCGCCGGAATAGCCCCGCGGTGGAATTAAGACGAATTCTTTTTACGAATTAGCGAATCACCTGTCTAATTACGCGCAAATCCAACTTTGAATTTCGAAACCCGAATTCTTTCCCTCTCAATGGCCACCGTTCGAAATTTGAATTTCCAATCCGATAAGGAAAGTGGTGCAACCGCGAAATAATAAAAACGGTGTAAGAAAACAATGATTAGCATAACAAAAGTGACGAAGAGGAGCGTTTGTTGTGAATTGACAATCTGACAAATTTACAACCGATCGCTGAGCAAAACACACAAAAGTGCCCTTTTCGAATGCAAATTTGTCAGAGGGATTCTTTTCCGAATTTTTTCTCCCCGGCGCGAAACTTCCGCCTATTTTCCCGCTCAACGCACATCCGGCAGGGGCGCCGCTTCCGCTATCGGTGCTCGTTCGGAAATCGGATGAGTTTCACCGACAG
>NWSH02000085.1:6496363-6522460 GCA_002382865.2 Heliothis virescens
AGTCCTAATGGCTTATGGGCCACCGATGCGCCGATTGTCTAATTGTTGATTGACATAGAGTTGTTTAACTGTGATTTGGTGCATTTTGGTGTGATTTTGCAATTTCTTGAACAGTGTATTGGTTGGTGATATAAGGTAGTTAACTCGCTAGGTCTTTGGAATAATTAAGTTAATAAGTTATTGTACAATTTGAATTAGAACGCCTCGATAGGGATTTTGTTACGTTTATATTGATCATTTTATCAAAAAAAAAAATTAATTTTATTACACTCCAATGTAATATTTTTTGCATATCTTCGGAGATGTTAAATCTACTTAATTTGGGTGAAATTGATCGAGAGAAAATATAAAATACTTACTTAAAAATATTTTTTTCTCAGATGCAAGCACTATCGAGTGCACTTAAAAAACTTATAAATCTGCAGAGTAGTAACAGCTCTATAAAGTTCCTCTGTCCCCGCGCCACACCCTTTTGTAAAAACTTTGCTCTTAATAGCGTAGTATTACGATCGCGTAATGTGATAAGTTTTCACACTGGACGAAGATCGAACTCGAGGATATTGGACTTACCCCCTAACTGTGGATAGCTATAATCAATCTATCCCTTGTTTTACGATTAGAGATTGAAGTTTAACATCTATACTTATACAAGAAAGAGGGATTTTTTTGCCTGTTTGTTTGTACCCTTAAGACTCCGAAACTACTGAACCGATTTGAAAAATTCTTTCACTGTTGGAAAGCTATGCCATTCCCGAGTAACATGAGCTATATTTTAACCAGATACGGGAAAAAGTGCCTCCTGGGCGTGGGTGAAAACGAGAAAACGGCTAGAAATTAAAATGGAGCTTGTGTCAAAATTCAATCTCTAGTTGTAAAACGAAGGATAGATTGCATATTGAAATTCACCGTAAGATTATTGGTCTTACCCCTTACCCCTTTTGGAATATTGAAGTTACCCCTTATGGCAAATATAGCAGTTAATTGTGAATGTAATGTGTTTTGTTTCTGAAGAATTTTGAAAAGTTTTGCGTCTGGTTTTGTTGTTCAAAGATTATTGGTGTTTGAGCATTATATATAATAATAAGTTACTCAAGTTTCGACCAATAGTAGCATATTCTTGCACTGGAATTTTCACTAAGAGTATTTACTATTTTGTTTGTTATGTTTTCTTTTTCAAAACAAACACAAACAAAATGTACTATGTCCTAGTAGCCTACTTATACCAATAATATATGTAGTTGATATCTACATTTTTACTTAGTGTTAGGTACAGACAACAGCAGGTCAACATATACGAATCTGTCAAATTTTACCAATCAAACATTAACCTACCTCCATTGTGATAAGGTTGAAAATCGATTGCAGAAATTTGACAGATTGTGGTAACTTGATGTGCTGTCGTCTGTACCTACACATTGTCTCCAATGCTCATAGGCACAACGTGGTAACTTAATTTAACAAAAGTATTACTGTGCTCATTGGCACAACAACGTGGCAACTAAATTCAATAACAAAAAATATTGTTTTTTTCACACTTCAATAAAGTGCTTAAATACAATATTTATGAAGTTTTGTTTTATGTAAAACTTGTAGCACATCTCAACAATTAGACAAAGAGCATTAGCGCTAAGATCGCCAAGACACGCCGTCGCCTACTTACGTTTGACATATTTTACAGAAATCCTACCGGCGCGCTATAATGAGTGTCATATTCGGTGTACGGTAAGAAAAACAGTAACTGGATATGTTAGAAAAAAGTATTTTGAAAAATAATTATAATTATAAAAGATATACCAACTTTCAGTCCACGTGGATAGTAGGCGTTTTATAGTTAAGTTTATACAATTTGACAGCAGGACCTCAATCTGACAGTTTTTTTCAATATCTAGATTTTTAACCTTATCACAATAGTGGATGGTTAATATTCCATTATAGTAAAATTTGCCAGATTTGGGTAGGTTGACCTGTTGTTTTCTGTACTGTATCAGTACACACAACGAAATAATTAAGAAAATTAAGTGATATTATATAACTGCAGACATTACATTTAAGAATAATTATATTACGAAATATGTCGCAATCTGAAAATGTATATAGTTACTGTGTTTTTATCGTAACCAATGTATGTATCAAGCCCAAAATTTATATGAATGCAACGCTATTACAAAATGTTTAAAATAATAGGTAATAATAGTATGTAATGCAACCTACAACATAGTAGTCTGAATAATATCTAATATCTAGTTTTTATAGTCTTCGTTTCCTTTAATAATGTAATGTGTCATAAATCCAACGCTTGCAACGTCGTGTATTGTATAAAAATGTGTTAAGATATCTATCTGTCACGCTATGTCGACTCGAATTACATGTAGCAATGTCTTGTCATTATAGTAAGCAAGAACTTTAATTATAGATTTATTAAACATGAAGGAATAACCTTTGAGACTTTATTTATGGAGTAAGAATTGTAAAAGGAAACCGATTTGCTGAACATTTCATTAAAGCTTCCACAATAATTATTCTAGTAATATTATAAATGCAAAAGTTTGTTTGTTACTCTTTTACGCAAAAACTACTGGACAGATTTTGATGAAACTGTGCAGTTTTATAGCTTATACATCGGAATAACAGATAGACTATACTTTTTATCTTGAACGAGAAGTAGTTCCTTAGGGCAGCAGGTGAAATCGCTGGAGGAAGCTAGATTGTACATATTGAGAAGTAATAAAATTATTCAACAGTTAAACAATTGCTTTTAATGTCAATCGTTATCATAAAAAAATCTTACAATTAGCACAATTATAAATAATAAAAATATATTTATCATACCACACATTTACCCTACAGCTCACTCAACAAACAAGACCCATTTCTATAATCTCCAACAATAACAAAAATATTTTTTCCACAATTCCCCCAAAAAAAATATTTCCCAATCCACCCCACATTTGCTGACCATACTACGTCTACGATACATCTGACACACCCGAAGAGTAGCGACGTGTAAAATCTGCATTTCTTTGAGATGCACTTGTCCTCCCCCCCCTCGCCCCCCTCAACGGCTCTTAGATAAAGAGGGCTCTACTTTCGCACGCTTTGAGCGAAGTCCCTGGTTTTGTTAGGAGTGCTACGTTCCTAGATATAGTATGGTATAGTATAGTGAGCTGTTGTGAACACCAGGCGATAGGAACACCAGGTTACACTGCTATTGTTTTCGGTATGAGAATATAAATCTCAGTTTCGTACGGATTTGTAGTTTAGGAATTTTTCGTTTGGGTTCTTTATTTTGTTGGTTCGTTATAGTCGATGTTATTACTCATATAATTTCTATTTCTATTCATATAATTCTTATAGCTAAGACAGTGGATTTTGGGACACATGAGGACTGTTTTTGAGACAACAAAAAAAATCTTAGAAAAAAACTGGAATGGAATTGGTGATAGAAAACAACTTTTTAGGGTTCTGTACCCAAAGGGTAAAACGGGACCCTATTACTAAGACTCCGTTGTCTGTCTGTCTGTCTCCAGGCAAACAAACAAAGTTATTTTTTGCTGCCCGAAAAATTATTAATTATAATTTTTCATAGATAATTGTACGGAACCCTTCGTGCGCGAGTCTAACTCGCACTTGACCGGTTTTTTTTGTATTTTGTCTATTTAATGATTTGTAATATGTACCTACAATACTTCTATCATCACAATACTACTCCAATTTCAGCTGTCTTGTACCTTCATTCGTCAAACATAAAAATTACAAATTGGTATACAAATGCTTCCCATGTAAGAAATTACTGCATTACGCAAACAAATAACGAGTGGTCTCGATGTGTCACAGCGCACAATAGTCAGACTTAACAATGGAAATATTAATTGTGTAAGATATTATGTAAAAATATACTTATGCCGTTCGTAGAATGCCTCGCTTTGAAAGTTGCGTACGCTTAAATGGGGGAAAATTAGGGGTTATGCAATTTTGGGGGCGGTTTGGTAATACTGAAAATATTCCTTGATAATCCTCCTGCAGTCAAAGAGTATTAGTCATGTATTGTTGATTATATATTGATATAAAAACCTGAAATTTTAATGTACTACTTTAGAAATAATTCCTTATTATTAACAACATATTAAATCACTAGCTATTCATCGCGGTTTTACCCGCGTCCCAAAGGACCTTCTCACACCCATATAAAAAGCAGCCTATATCTTTCTCAGTCCCAAAACTGTGTTCTGAATTTCATTCAAATCGGTTCTGTAATTTTGGCGTTAAAGCTGACCTAACGGACAGACAGACTGACAGGTAACTTCAACATTTATAATACTAATAATTACGTAAGAATTTCCTTCCAGACACACAACAGACGATTAGAAAGTCCTTCTAAACATGCATACAAGAAAGTACCAGAAACTTCTATACGTACATAAAACGGAGGGTCTGTCTGTGTAAGAGCCATTGAGCTGCAGGCTGGCACGGCGGCACACTTGAACGGCACGTTACGGTACGGCACGGCACGGCAAGATACAGCCCTTGAACGGCAGAGACGTAGATATTGCCGTTTTTTTGTCGCGCCGTGAACTCGTCATCTTAGGTGCAGAGTGCTGTTAACTGATATGTGTGAAAGGGTTAATTGGAGGATCGTTTTAGTGAAGATTTTTAAGGGTTATGTTATATGGAAATTAAGTGTGATAACAAGTAATAACTATGTATGTATACCATTTTGTTCACGTTTGGGGTACAGTGAGGCATCCAAATATTATTTTTTGGTTATGATACCAAGTCTGGATTATGATTAGCCCTTCAAAACACGTAAATTCTTATAATGATAATGGCAACATATATCTAATCAATATGACATGATCACTTTTAAGACACCTGCATCATTTATCTACTATACTAATATTATAAAGATGAAGAGTTTTCTCATTGAACACGCTTATCTCAGACAACACAGAACCCATTTAAAAATGTATCCTGTATATTAGACATTCAATCTATGGAAGAAAGGAAAGACATATTTTTATCCGGGTGCACAGAGTTGTTCCCATAAGCCACGGTTGAAACTGCAAGAGCTAGTTGATAAACAAAAACATGGAAACCTACACCTCTTTCCTTTAGATAATATTCTATAACAATTTGTAAAAACTACTCCACCTAAAGATATGTCTACCAATAACACATTCAGACATCACCCCCCCATATATACATACAAAGAAATATCACAAATACTACACATACATACTCCCTCCCCCGACTCCACCCGTCACTCATACCAATGACAAGGAAATCAATAAGATTTTTACAATTTAATAAATGCCACTCCGACATTACTATATTACTGGGATAAGTGGGTCGCGATGGCTCCCACCCACCCTCAAAGGGTGGGGGGAGGTCACGCCATACATCTCGATTCTAGGACTTTGTACCAGCTCACGATAATTGTGGGATTCATATGCTCTATACGGTTTGATTCGGACGTTAATTTGTTCTGGGCTTTGCAAGTCAGTGGGTAGTTGAATTTTTGTAAAAAAGCCAAGTCCTAGTTTATGTTCATATCGAGCAAAACATTAAAAAAATTGCTAAGTTACCAAATATTTTTTTCAATGGAATCTCTAAAAAATACCACCACCAAGTGCGATTTGGACCCGCGCACGAAGGGTTCTGTATAAAATACCTTTGTTTTATGAGAGCCCACTGAAATACTTCCTTTATTCCAATTTGTTGTTTAAGCGGTAACAGAAATACATCATTTGTGAACATATTAGCTTTCCAGCTATCATGGTATACTTGAGCAAAGCTTAGTAATAGGGTTGTAAAACCTTTTGGTACGGAACCCTAAATGTCAGAAATTTCATGTCAGAGGCCTAGAGGCTTAAGTTTATTTGTTTTAACTCTTTTTTGTCTGTCTGTAGCCTAGATAAAGTATCATACCTTACCCATTTATCCATATCTTATGATTACCTCCCTACATGAAACACGAGTTTCTTTACAAAGCCCCATATTATTAATGTCATCAACAACCGCAAATGAGTTATCATTTAAAATCCAAATAAGTACATGCAATTATGCATTAGTAATTGCATACTTATTACTCAATAAAACGCCTTGTACAGTGTGTTGAAAGAATACATGGCCTTCATTGCACCTTGTGTAATCAACCGCTACAGTTTTTTATCAAATATGCTAATTACATTTTTTATTCTAATTAATTCTTAGTATATTATCTTCTCAATAAAACTTGAGGACTATTTCTTTAAGTAAACTCCTAACATTACCAAATGCTGCCTTTTATGCGGTCATCATAATCTTTACAGTTGTTAAAATAAGGTTGATTTTAGCTTGATTGGTGTGTAAGTTGGCTACTAATTTGTATGGTAATATCCTATCATCAGTTTAAGGATGTAAGTGTGAATAATTTTCCACACAATTCATTATTTGTTGCTATAGTTGAAGAAAAACTTCGTGATTACAATCATCGATGGATGGTTATAGCTTCGTATACATTATAGGCGCCATATTGAATTATTGATAAGGTTTTTATTAACATCTTAATCGGTCACAGATCAATGGAAAATTGAAAAACTGCTTGTTGATTATAATGAGGCTTTATGCAATTAGTGAGGGCGGGAATATTGATGCAGTAATGCTAGGTTCTTTATGAACTTGATGCGTTTTTCTAGTAGTGAATAAATCATTGGAATATGAATAGCTGCCGGTGTATTGTAATTTGCAAATAGAGCAATAACTTATTGGGACAGGTTCAAGTGTTAATAAAAGCAATATTGAAGTTAGTGATTATATATGGAAACAACTTATTGTCTTCTGCTTTTGATCAAGTGATTGAGGCGATACGATGGTTGCTGAGTATAACTTAATGGTTTGATTAATTAAGCTCAAGTAAGGGTACCTAACTGATGTCTCCTGAGGATTTTTGGGAGGACTAACATACTTGATCTTTTCCAAAATTTTATTTTTAAGCTTTACCTACCATCATCACCTGTCTACCCTATTACCAATTGTTTCATTTTTAAGTCTCAAGTATGGCCTTTCCCAAAAATTGTCATAGTCGACTACCAGTTGTAACCTTCACTATAAAACCTAAAACATCCAACTTTCAAAAATAAAATTAACACGTCCCAAACATTAATTCACAATATATCATTTCCCTGACAAACGGGGTCACCGTCAGCGGAGAACAAAGTTGCAATTTTCTAGTCGCGCGGCTCTCAAAGATGGCGCCTGCACGAGGCTAAGAAAATAAAAATATAAGTCACCAGGGCCTTAGGGAGTTGCTGGATACATTGTGAATATGTTATAGAACTGTTATGTAGGGTATTTGTTTATGTGAAGTAGGTGACCAGTTGGTTAAATAATCCTCAGATGATTTCAGACCCAATTCTCAAGGCAGAGAACGGCTTATATAGGCAGGTTTTGGTTGTCATTTGAATATTTTTGGTAGTTGTTACAGGTAGCTCAGGGTTGCTCTGGGTACTGGGTTAAGGTGGTCAGATAAGCAGTCGCTTCATCGTATAACATTGTTACTCAGATACATCAGGTTACACTAAAACCCAACCCCTATATAGTTGGTAAAAGGCTAGGCAGATGATGATGAGCAAGATTTACAATTGGCAATAGAATAATAACTTTTTGTCCTGAAAAACTCAAAAGCAACTGCAGTTCCATACAAAATCCGACCTACATCTTAAAACAACATCTAAATCGACCACGGAAAAATACCACTAAAATAAAAAGAAAAGCAAACTAACCAAAAAACCTAGCCACTGGTTCTCCCGAACAAAATTTACATACTTAACACAAATCACACACACATGCGAAGCTAATTCACAGACACTTGCTTACTCACACATTGACACGTAATTTTCCTCGTCCATATTAAAATGGACTTCGAAAATATGGAGGATGGTTTATTGGGTATAGGATATTTTATATGGGAGAATTTATTACGTATATTACTAAAGAGTCTTAAATCAGCTGTTGCTTTGTATAATTTGACTCAATCTCGTCTTTATTAATATTTTTTGGATAAGCTGTAACAAGGAACTAAACGAAAACTCGTACTGCAATCTGAAAAGGGTGTAGAAAATATATTTTGTTCTACATGAGAATCGAAGGCAGGACCAACCCATAACCTATCACCATAAAGGAATAGGAACCATTAAAAACTCGAGCTATCACGTTAAAAAAACTCGAGCTATCACATCACTATGAGAAAATATCACTGCTTATAAATGAAATAACAAGTTACCAAATATACTGTTACCAACATAATATCTACTACCGCAGAGAAAACACACTCAACATCGAACGACAATACATCGTGAAATACAGTACAGTACAACAGACTATTCCTCGAAATCAAATCCCCTATCGCACAACAAATACTAGACTGTCGAATGAAACCAACAGCTTCAGCAAACCCTGAATATTCCTCACGGAAACCCACCCTGAACAGTTTCATCTGAAACGAATTAATTACACCCATTCAGTATTCTACGAACATCGAAAGCGACCGCAAATAATTCACACACACACTCGCACAACACACAACCTTATATACGAAAACATCTAAATCGTGCACATAAAATTTCATGTATAAAAATGTCAATAAAGCACTCATACTTGTACAGAGTAATACGAAACAGCGTTGACACACAGCGCACACAGGCGCAAAACCTTTCGCTCCTCGAATATGTATTGCTACTACATAGGAGTAATCTTTCACGAACGCACACAGACGTGTTTTCTGTACGTTCGTGAGGTTTTTTCCGTGTCTTTGTGTGTGTTTTTGCTTGGTAGTGGGGTGGGGGGGAGGTAGCATACATTTTCAGGAAGGCTTCGGCGTCACAGCCGTCTTTCAGCGATCCGATGCCGCACACATCCCGCGCTATCGGCGAGACGAAGAAGCAAAGAGTAGCCGTAGGTTAGTTTTACGTTTAGAGGCGGTTTTCAGGATTATTTTTTATTTTTTTACTTTTAGATAGTGTTGATTGTTATTAGGAAATGTAATTCAGTTACATTGCTGTTGTTAGTCTTACAATTAAATGGCTGTAAAGTGGTCCTTCTTTGTGGAACACAAAATATTGCTGTATCGTCATGATTATTTGAGACAGATTTGACGTCACCATACTAGTTGTTTGTTATATTTATTTGAATGTCATATTCGCAATCTTACGGAAGTTGATATACAAATAAAATCTGAAAACAAACTTTATTATAGTGATTGCATATTTTATCAGACAATCCTTTTGTACGTTTATCGACTCTAATATTTAATTATAAAAAATACGTAGTATCCCAATTCAACAGGTCCTAATTGTAGGCTATATCAAGCTTACAAAAAATGCCCATTTAATTTTTTCTCCCACATCCATAAGAAAATAAAAATTACGAACGAAAACTCTCTGTAGAAAATCCTTAGGTTACTCTACGGTATCGGGTGCAGATCACCAAGGGGAGGGGGTTAGGGGGGAGGTAGCGGTTCGTATGTGTTCGGAAAAATGCCTTATGATCCCGCCCGCCCAATGTAAGGCTTTAAGTTTTTTATCCTCTCCCACATTGTGGCCTTAGAGACAGATAGATTATTGTAGCGTACTGTTTTGTTATTTTTGGATCGATTTTGAAGTATGTTTTTAGGATTATGTTAGCTAGGTATTTTTTTTTTGTGGTACTTGTTCTGTTTTTGTGATGGAATGGTTCACTGATTCTGATGTAGGGATCATTTCATAGTACCTAATTGATAGTTGTAAGAAACCAGGACATTTTGTTTTTTAGAAAATCTGGTAGATCCACTCCTAAATATAGAACAGGCAATTTAATAACAATATCTCCTTGGCAATTTTTTAGAAATATCCTGCGATACCTTTATTGTAACGGTTTTTGCAAATACCTTTCGACTATTTTATTTTTCAGGGTTTCAGAAAACAAATACCATAAAACCTACCTAAAAAAAATAGAATTACCACAATATAGCACTCTTCTTATTACCACTCTATATACTATATACTCTTCTTATTTCCAAAACAATACACACCAAACTAAAACTACAAAGCATACTCACAAACCAGTTTTAACCAAACCTATAACCGCCATTTTCTTCCTCCCACTAAACCTCAAGACACTACAAACACATAAAATTCTCAATACCCCCCACAATTCCCACAGTTCAATATAATATAATACATATAAAAAAACCGTTTCACACGTACACCGTTCTCCCTCCCCCTTTTGGGGGTGGCTGGGGGGTTAACCCCCCGGGGTGACAAGAGCCCAGTACTGCCTCGACCAGGTGCAATGTATTGGTGCAATCTGGTCCTCAGTTGCATTATTAGTTTTAACGTTTCTGTGCTGGGTTCCTTATTAATTTTAGGTCTTAGTTACAAAATTGGGGGTGTTTTGTGAGTTTTGGATCGATGGTCAGTTTGTAAGTATTAAATAGGTGTTAAAATTTTGGAGTGCTTTTTTGGGGTGAGGCAGAGATGACAAAAATATGGTTAAATAGAAATGTGTCATAGTAAAACAATCTTCATGGGCAATGGTCTATAATACCTTTTAACAAATACAATTTCTTTTAAGTATATAGTAAAACCTGGCTTCTTTCTTATACATTATTTTTAGTCTTCTTTTTTTTGGAGGTGGATTTCTAATGATAAAACCATCGTAAGTCATGCTGATTAATCCACAAAAAGAGTTTTAGTATTTCCATGTCTATGGGAATCGTAATACTGTACGAGCGGTGATAAGGGACATCGTTATAGCCAGTTATTGGGACAATTTTGGGCACTATTCCAAATCTAGAAAAAGGATTGAATTCTTTTAGCAAACTCTAGTATCAAGATTATGTGGACGACAATAGTTTTTTGATTGACGAAAATGTATCTTTATATTATGTTACTGTTTTTACTGCATTCTTCATTCGTTGTCACGAATGCCATTTATTTCTTTCCAAATAGCTAAATTGGTTGATAAAGGTTTGTCAGATAGCTATCTAGAACTTTATCTGGAACCTGTGAAACTGGCCATAAATATTACAAAAATTGCTTTTACTACAAGCCCATAACAAAAGCCACGAACTAAGCCTAACTAGTCCATTCCTGATCACCCTACATCGAAAACCGTGAAATATCTCCCAAAATTCAAAACAAAACAAAGAAAACGATACAATATAAAGCAAATCGTATTTTCTATAACATATTCTTTGGTACGGAAGCTGTAACGTTTGCTCCGCTGCTCCCGAACTACAGATGTTTCTCTAGATTTGCTACGAATAAGAATATTGCTCTCAAAAATTCGAACGAAAATTTCGACTTATTGTGACGTTTGCGACTGCTAGCGGTTGTTAGGAGTTGTGTAAGTAATTATTTTTATGAAGTGAGTGATGGTTTTGTTCATTAATGTGTTTGAAGTGAAAAAAGTGTCCTTGGAGTTACTTGCCTGTTCTTCTCCATGGAACCAACTTTTTGGATTTCAAGTATAAGACGAGATACGTGAAATAGATGCAAAAATTTCCGTATCAACGCTAGCAATAGTGACCTACTTTAGTTACAAAATAAGACATTTTGCTTAGAATAAATAATTCTACTATTTATAAATGCTTCGTATTTTTTTTATTAATTTTCATAGTATCAGCATCGATCTCAAAATTATTTCACTAACACCATATTACATAAATAATAATTTTAATTTCTACAATTGCTCTAACAATAGCTACCAGTTGCAAACTACACAATACAGTTGCCGAACATTTAAGTTCCGTGTGTCCGTTATAAATTCCGAGCGGGCGTTCTATATTCAAATTGGCCGCCGCTATTGGCTGCCGCTGGGTGGTATTTTACATCCGCGAAACTATGAAATACTGGATAAGGTTCAGTTTCAATATTTTCTTGTACCCCAGCTTGCGAAAAATTGAAAGTTTTATTTCAATTAATACATTTATTCTTGCTTCTTCTGTAACTAACCAGTAAAAAGTAGTCAATACAAATTGAAAGATCACAAAGATTTCCCAAAATAGTACTGACAGCAATAAAACATAATACTCAGGTTAAGTTTAAATCCTGCCGGGGTTGCGGGATTGTTCGAAAGAGTTACCGCGGCTCAGGTACAAAGGGCTCAAGAAGGAACACGGTGGGTTTTAGTCAGTAAGAGTCTGACTCCCTCACGCTGGCGATCACCTAATGATATCCCATCGACAAAAAAGGATGGTTTTAAACATAAGTATTGATAGTAATGGAATCGCATCATCGAATGTAGCAAAGTCTCTAAGTAGGAACCCTACACGAAGTTACCGTTAAGGACCAAGGCACGATATATCCCAAAAAGTCCAATTATCAAAAGCCCAAAGCCGAAGCCCCTAAAACTCCAACCCCATCATTTTCTTATCCAGACCCACCACTTCTAGAAGCATCGGATGAAATTTCTCCAACACAGAAAGCTTCAGTAATGTCTATGCATAAAGTATTTTAAACTGGTTAAAATGCAACGTTCTGAAACGAGCGGCGCCGGGTCTCAAAGGGTGTTAGTTGCCTACCTTTGAGAACTTTCTAAGTTTTGAATTTTGGTAAGTAGGGCTGTATGGGGTAATTTTTGGGTGGTTCCTTTGTGGAGTAAGGCTTTCTATTTGCTGGTTTTCGACACATAATGTTTCAATCGTTTGCTTAGCTTTTTCTCAACTATATTGGGGTCGGCTTCCATTCTAAATGGATGCAGCTTAGTACCAATGAGCGACTGCCTATCTGACCGCCTCATTCAAGTTTCTCAAATATCAGAGCTTGACACGATTTAAGGATAAACATAGGATAATTATCCGCCTAGTCTTTTCCCTACTATATTGGGATCAGTTTTCAGTCATGTCGGATGCAGCTTAGTACCAATGAGCGACTGCCTATCTGACACTCTCAACTCAGTTACAAATGCTGCCTTAAATATCATAGTTTGACATGGTTTAAGGATGATTTCATAAATTGAAAAATCATTTAATGCTTGGTAGTACAGTAAGGTCTATCTTTTATCTATACAAATATTATAAAGAGGAAAACTTTGTTTGTTTGGTTGTAATGAATAGGCTCAAAACTACTGGACCTATTTTAAAAATTCTTTCACCATTCGAAATCTACATTATCCACGAGTGACATAGGCTATATTTTATCCGGGTACGGGCAGTAATTCCCACGGGACGCGAGTGAAACCGCGGGAAAACGGCTATATTAAGTATATAAGAAAAACTGTTGCAAATAATTTACGTCGTTTTGAACTTAATGCATAATAAACAACTTAACCATTTCCTCTAAAAATACATTTAAAAACCCCAAGAATTATTCTATTATCCGTACAAATTAAGTTACCACCTTATTATATGTGATCACGAATTCTTTAGCATTTCAGGGTCAAAATAGAGTACTGTACACTATCTATAGCGGCTAATACGTCACGCGTATTATTGTAAAAAGGGTTCCAAGGTCAATAGTACCTTCTAGAAAAGCTTTAGTAAAATATCCTGTGAAGACATTGGCATAAAGTACGGGTGAAAGTATCGACATTGAGACATGACAGAGATTTTAAAAGAATCACACTATTAAAGTAAAGTTTATAGATGTGTGCATGTTTGCTACTTTTTCATGATAAACGGCTAGATTGATTGAGGTGAAATTTGGCATGAAGGTAGGTGTAACTATAGAGTCGGACTTAATAGCAGGCCTCGGCACTAGTAATGCATTTCTTCTATATTTCTCAATGTAACGTATATCTGATGAATGTTACAAGTACTTGAAGTTTTACGAGAAAAATCCATCATGGCCACTCATTGGATAATTCTAAGATGCTTGATACAATTTAATATCGTGCTGAGCTATTTATTAAAAATATTAACTTTTAGGGCAAACTAGTTTAAAGTCACAACATTATCGCTTACAAATATTTTTGATCTTAATACTGTGTATGAATGTGTGATTAATGCTCAATCCTTCTCGGTGTGAGAGGAGGCCTGTGCCCAGCAGTGGGACGATAAAAAGGCTACCAAAAAATATAAAAAAATACTGTGTACGAAAATTATAATAACGTCGGTTTAAGATAGACTCGACGCTGATGAATATTATTTCAAATAATCATTATGCTTTTGTTTGTCAGGCTCAAAAATATCAGACTGCACTTCGTATCCTATCCATATCCTATCCTATCATATCAATTTAGTATCCTAATTTCGTTAAATTTTAAACACATTCAATTTATTTGGTTTTGTTATGTCCTCACAGAATAATCCTGAAAATTATTAAAAACACTTATTCTAAAAAATCACCAAAACGCCACAAAAAATTGTTTCCTCTATTTTCAGTTCTTAGTAGCACAGTGAAACCTAGAACCCATAGTAGGGGTTCCGTTCTTCGCCAGTAAATACGACCATTTTTATGAAGTTCATAAAGAACGGGCCGGGAACTTGCAGCTACACTTTGATTTTATTTAAAACAAGGTGAGTATAAGTTTCAGTTAGCACCACCTTGGGGGAATATTGAAAAATTTCACAAATTCCATACTTACCTAGTGTTTATGCGGGCAGTTTTTGAAGTTGTTTTTATTTTAGTTATTAATATAAAAGGGCGGTATTGTATTTTTCGGACGCTTTTGTAAAGATTTGGTTTTCATATTTTTTGATAATTTAAATATCTCTATTAAAAGTAAAGTCATAGTCAATACGTTTATGTGATTGTCCTTAAAATATTTAAGCCAATTCTGACATTGTCGGGATAACTCAAAGGTCGTGGTAGCCTAGTGGTTAAAGCACTTGCCTCTCAAATACGAGTATACCAGTTCGATCCAGGTCAGACAACCAATGTAACTTTTGTGAGATATATGTACTTTCTAAGTATATCTTGGACACCAATGACTAAGTAAAGGTAAAAAATAACATGGTGAGGAAACCTGGGCTTCCAAGTCTGAAATCGCCAACCCGCGTTATGTGTGTGAAAAGAGGCCTGTGCCCAGCAGTGGGATAATAAAAAGGCTGATGATGGCTTAAACCTATACTTCCTTACATATAACATGGTAAATATATTATTATACTAGAACAAATTCAATATATGCGCAATAATATCCAATTTATGTAAAATATAAGCTGAGAGTCTCTGCCGAGGATTTTTCGTGGTGCATCACTATTAAATATGAAATATTATATCGGAAGTACTGTTAGGGATGGGGGTGTGTGTTATCGATAGCCGACAAGTGTATTTATTTATCGTTTTCTTTGTTTAATGATTGCCAAATTATTGAGCCTGAAATTGCAGTTGTGAACGATAAATTTAGAGATTTTTAATGTTTGTCTTTATATTTTTTGTAACTTTTTTTCTTTTATTTTATAATAAGCATACTTGTAGTTATGTGCTATATTAATATTATAGACTTATTTAGCCATATTGACAGCCAATTTTAACAGATTTGTTCTTAAACCACAACCTGTTCAATGACAATTTCACGAGCCATAATATTTATTACTATACATAACAGCATTTTTTTTTATCGACATCGATAAATCCCTTGAGTCCATCACTAACCAGAGCAATGTTTCACCGGGATCGAGTGGAGCCGACGTGCTCTATATCGAGCATATTCCGAGCGCACCACCAACTATGTACCGTATATGATAAGGTTTTAGTACACAGAGGGGAATATAGAAATTATTATTATTTGGTGGTATATTTTTTTTTAGGAAAAGCTAGGGGTTTAGTAGCAGTCGTATAAAAATGACCTCATGACTGAGTTGATCATATTATAATACCATATTATAATAACTATTGAATGTTGTATTAAGATTCCTTAAATCTAATAGACAGACATGTGTTGCTGGGGAGTTTGTTGCGCCACTTCTTCTTCCCAGCAAAAACACATAGGAAGTGGTGAAGGGCGGGCGTTTTTGGGGCTGTTTGATGTAATTTTGACGTTCGAAAAGTGCTGTTTTCAGCCTACTTTGAATAAATGCTTTTTGATTTTGATCAATCATGAGGTCGGTCCATGGATGGGTGATCATCTTGTTATGATGATTTTCTTAGTGATTCGGAAGGCACGTAAAATTGGTGGATCCCAGCTGTTATTTGAACATCTTTGGTACTCGTACCCAACATTGATAGATTCCGAAGCATTCCCACATACTGTTTTCCTATGACTTGGTTAGGAATTCTCAACTTTTTTGTGTTTAAAGGTGCAACTTACGGTTTTGTGAGGAAAATAATTCCAAATATTAGGTACTGAGTATGAAAAATGAAATTTACGAATAGCGTTGATAATGAAAATGTCTGTAAGTGCAAAATGCCATTCAAAAATTATGTTTTGTGTGACCAGATTAAAAAATAATTACAATGTTTGTTTTTTCTATAAAATAATAAAATGTGTTTTTATTTGTAATATTTACTTACGCAGGTACTTCAAATTAATTTAGCATTGCCATTCAAAGTGGCAATGCCGTCAGCCTATAGGTACCGGGTGACAGCGATGAGGACAAATTTTTTGACGCGATTTTTAAGCTTCATATTTTTTATTAAACTTAATATAATAAAATAATATAATGTTGCCTCCCAGTGTACCTCATACAAACGTACGACGCCTCCGCCCGCGCCGGCCGAATGGCGGATATCTAGCTGTGGCGATACTCGATTTTGTAGTAATCCCACTCTCGTGCGGATGTAGTGAGAATTTTATATCACTACTGCGAATATTTGAGCACTGTTCATAATGTATATTTTATGTTTTGTTTACATTGAAGTACTTAGTTGAAAAGGTTTTTAGAACTATTTATTTACTCTTTTGATGGTGGTGCTGAAGTGTATAATAAATTACTACATCGCATAAAAAATGGGTAAGTTCAAGGGAAAAAATAAAATTAAGCCACTTATCACGATGAAAAAAAGAATCTAAGGAGCAGATTACTACAGCATTTCCCAGTACAAAAACAAGTGAACTACGTTAGTCAAGCCATCTTCCCTATCGGTATGCTAAGCTAGAAAAATACAGGCCATCTATCTTTAGCCACCCGCATTATAAAAAAGAAAAACATCAAACATAATGCAGTTACGGCTATCTGCAGCGGAAGCGACGACGGGACGCAGGAAAAATATTTTTCCATTTTAAATAAGTACACGGGGAAGCATATATATTTGCTTTATCTAGAAGTTCGTTAAATATTTGTAGGTAGTGAACAGTAAACCCCGGATTGCGCACTTTTTCCCTATTAATAGTCAGACTTGATGAGGATGTTCTGCCATTTTTTATCTGTGAAACTTTTTTTTTGTATCCAGAAATGGAGTGGAACGTGCTTTTTTAATTTGTCGAAACGAGGCCCGGTTTTTTTGCACTGACTGACATTTTGTGAAGATTCGCTATAATATGGTGTAGTTGTTAAAAATGGACTTATTTTGTTGCGTTTTTAATTAACGGCGAATGCCGATTTTGTTTGTTTTTTTCGCTCTATTTTGCTTGTGAAGAATGCTTTTCATGTGAGAGTCGGTTATTTTGCTCATTACATATGAAGCGTACGTTATGGTCTCTGAATAATTGGTACTGAAAACCTTGGTACCATTTTATTTTTTCGAATAAATACTATTTTGCGTGTTTTTGATACATTAGATTCGACATTGTCTTTCAAGAATTGATCTATGACAATCACTACAAATGACGTCAGCCATATTCTATTACGAGTGTACCAATCAGACAGCGTCAATCACTAACGGTCACCGAATGCACACCAAATTCAAATACCATTCCAAATTTAAATCGACATCGACGCACCGCGATTGACCGATCGGCGCGGCAGGCGTCACAAATCAAATCAATACCTACACATACACATCGTCAAATACCTATCGAAGGCGGTTTCATGCACGCACACAACCACACAAACGTCGAACGTGGTAAATACGAGATATCGGTTCGAGTGTGCGCCGTTGTGCCCAATCGCGCAGAACCGATCAACCAATCACGAGCCTTGCTGCGTTCTCGATACTCACCGACTATTTAAACTTGATCTCTGTTGTAGGTTGAGATCACCCGTCGCTGCTACGATTTTCGAACTGCGAGGGGAGAGTGGAGGGTCTTTTTACATTGGTCGTTAATAGCCGAAGGTTCGATACGCCATTGGCTATCGGTCCTATGTTACGTCACGTAGATTTTCCGAGGTTTTTTCTTTGGTAAATGGGTGTGCTCGTTTACGGACATAGACGGGCGCTGAAGCGTCTGATTGGTATCGGTTTTGTATGTACTATGGTACTTGTGATGTCCCTGTTAATATTCGGGTGCAGTCTTTAAATTACGTTTCAGTTTTACTGACGTAATTTGATGTGATATTGTTTGGTTTTCTATCTAGTATGCTTTTAATATACTATAGAGACATGCTTTTTAAAAGAATATGTAAAAGTTACAAACTTTAGTCATGAGTTCTACTGAGAAAAATCATAAAAATTAAACACACTACAGAAACAAAAGTGTTATAAAATTAATTAATTACGGAGAAAATATTTTTTTATTTTTTTCCACTTTAACACACAAAGATGACCTCACACGTGATAATAAAAACGTCCCCTACTCATAATTAAAAAGGCAACACAATTTTTTTATCAAACTCGCATTAATTAACGTGAAACAACTGACACAGTGTGTCACAGTGTGTCACAGTGTTTTACCGTGTGAACACAGAGTACTAACGCACACTAGATCAGGTAGACACACTGTGTGTAGCTATTGTAGTTGGAAAACGTGCCCAAGACAGCAAGGGGGGTACCCCCCTTATAGATTTTTCTTTTTCGCTCACAACGACGTTCTTGATATTAAATACTAGTGTCTCGCTCCCAACTTTGCTTATTGAATCAAATAACTCGTTTTTCATTTGTTTACGTGTTATTTTGTTTTTGTTTTGTTATAGTGGAATAGCGGAGCGGGTTTGGTTGGACATGGGTATTCAGAAATAGTTGTTTTTTGTAATATTGGTACTTGCTGTTGTAAGTCCTTAGTGATAAGATTATTTCGCCTGCTATGTGTCAATAACCTAAACATATTTAGTTGTAAATACAGACGCCGGCACATAACCTTACTACAATCTAAACTTCTTCAATAGATTTTCAACCTTATCAAAATAGTGGAAGGTTAATGTTCGATTGGTTAAATTTGACAGATTCGGGTAGGTCGTGGGGTAAAGGTACAATAATGCCGAAAAATCAAATGAAAATAAAATAATTTGTAAAATTGTACAGGTACCTACATCTTGGCGTAAGCTTTTGCAAAGAGATAAAGACTCAATTTTAAAAAGTATCCTTTGAATCATCACGACATTTCCTTGTGACACGTGGGTGATGTCGTAGGAGTATGACTCCTTTAATATTCTATATATAATCTTATCTGTTTGTTATTTGCATTTCTATTGCGGTAACTATATGTACTGGTATAGTTAAAATCTGAGGAAAGACAAAGTAAGGTTAAAGGTTATTAAATAGTTGACCAATATGAGTGAAATCACTGGAACAAGATTATGGTTTGGTCTAACCATGAATATTATGATACTAGTTTCTGTCATCGGTTTTACTCGGACTAAAAACCTAGAACCTTCCTCGATACATTCTTAGTCTTATCGGTATCTGCGCTAGCTAATTCTGAAAAAAAAAAGCAAATCGGACCAGTACTAGAAATTAGCACGTTCAAACATGCAAACAGACCAACTCTTCAGGTTTATAATATCACGTATAGATTGAGAATCCTATTAATATGTTTTAGGGTAGCTCTGAATCAGATTCCTGATCAAATGTTTAAATGGTGTCAAATCCATAACATACCTGACACTTTTGATAAACTATTAGAAAAGGCTTTCAGAAAACTCTTGTAAATTATAAGTATTGGCACGCTTTCGCGTGCCTGGAATATGAATAATGAAGAGACAAGACCAAACAGCCTAAAACCAATATCACCTCCACTTTTCTTCTACATTAATATAAGGTCTAACAGACAGACAGACGGACACAACTACATACAAAATAGTGAGCGTCTTCGCAGCACGGCAATATTGCAACCAGTCGGGTTTTTAGTTAACTTCGCTGCGAAAATTGAAATTCCATTAAGCAGATTGCTTTTTAACGTTTCTAGGGGGTGGATATAGTGGGGGTAAATATTTTTGTGGGGTAAATAAATAGGAGGGAAAGATTTTGTAAGAAAGTTGATAGGATATAGAAGTTGGTACTTAAGTAAAATACGCAGAAGATTGGGAGGACCTGTAATATTTTATTCAGGATAGATGACAGTTTATGAACATAAAAGGTAAACATCTGAAATGAGAACGTCCTATTTTTTTGGCTTAAAATGTGTAGCAACCGGTTTTCCGAAACACGACCAAAATTACGAAGTTTGCTAAAAAAGAGAATCTGAACAAGTCATCAATAATTATTGAAAGCTTATACATTTTTTTTTTCCAAACAAAATCCAACATTCAACAACCACTAACAACCTCAATAAATGCGGAAAACACAACAAATCACGCATCTGATCGCGTCTACAAAGTAGCGTGCACACTTGCGATTAATTTGTCGCACATTGATGCGATGTCGCCGGTGCGCGCTATATTTAGCTGCACTTCGATCTTAGCAGTCGGTCGGGTTAGTTATGAACTTGGTGACGGATTTGGATTTTGGAATTTAATTATAAATCTCAATATGATGGTCACCCAATAAATTGTTGTTTTTTTTTCAACCTCTACTAGTAGGTACCTATTGTAGGTCTCAGGAACTACTGGTCCGATTTGGAAAAAATCTATAGTGTGATTTAATTTTTCCTCTTTACCGAGAAGGATTAAATCCAAGAATTTTGGGTGTACGAAGTGGTTCCCACAAGATACGGGTGAGACCGCTGGCCCAATTACTACTTGATAATTGCAATAAAAAACAAGGAAAATGTATTAAATAATTCCTACAGTCTTCTGGGCACGTTTCCGGAGGACAGTGATGTGGAGGAATACTTCGACGCCTAACATCACTAATGTCCTTTTATATACGTTTTTTACTTCAGTTTGTATTATTTTAGTATCTAAGAGTAGTTTCAAGTATGTAAATATATATAGACGTAGATTTTGATATGTGAAATAAATAAATAAAATTCCTACAGCAAAACTCAGAATCAACTACATCTACACACCCGCCTTCATACTAAACATTTTCGCGAAATCTCAAAAACAGTTGCATCTCCAATCAATAATGTTGGTTGTAAAACTGCCAATAAGCGAGCAGATAGCATTCGGTACAAAGTCGCGTGTTGCGATTAATTCCCTCAAATTGATGTCTTGCTGCTGTATATTTAGAATTGCACTTCGATCTTGCCAGTCGTATTGGGTGGGATTTGGAAGAAATTATTTTGTAAGCTGTTTTTTCTTTTGATCTATTTGTTTGATTTTTTTACTCTACGTTTAAACTATCGTAAGCTTTTTTGAGAAGATGTGGGTGATTTTGCAGTTTTCCTCTATTGTATGTATAAGTTTTCATTGTCTATTTATATAGGTCCTTTTCGTGGTAGCTACTCGTTTGTTTTGGTTCCTCGAAAATTATTTTCTAAACTGATTGCTTTATCAATATTATTATTCATTGATGAATGTTTCTTAAAAACAACAGACAAGCAATCTTACCAATGGGTATTGGGTTGCCAGGGTAACTGGGTTGTGGAGGTCATACTGGCAGCCGCTCCATGTAAAACACTGGTTCTCAGCTGCATCCGATTAGATTGGAAGCCAACCCCACCCAAAATAGATGAGAAAAGGCTAGACGGATGACGATGTGTTAAGAACATTAATGTCTTCGACTGTTTTCCTACCTGTATGTAATTTAATATCAAAATAATATGATTCACAATCCGCCCCTGTTTCGGTCAGATCATGAAAGCATTCCTGTGACATTAGGAGCACGTTCATTTTCATAGATTTATCGACGTACCGAACTTATTGCAATATGGTGCTCAAACTTTAGTTTTAATTTTATATTCAGTTATTCTGCATTAAAATTTGTAAATTGTGTATCGAGTGCATAACATGGATACATTTCTTCGATGGTTTACTAATTCATATAGTTCAATTATCTTGCCTTAAAAGCGATTCTTATCGACAAGTCATAAAAATCAATAATTGATTTTAACAATAACACATAGGAACTGAATAACGTACAAAGAAACAACATACAATACAAAAAGATACTCCAATATTAACACGCTAGATCATCATCCAACTCCAACAGAAACAATCATTTAAACCACAGCTTACACCGCCAAACGTCAAACGATGCAAACGAAAACTGAATGCATTAATAAACTTTGAGCACCGCGTCAAAATGCCAATTGAGATGGCGAAACCGAACCGGTCGCAATGTATTTGCGTCGAACACCTGTCGCCCAACAAATCATAGGACTGCCCAACGATGCATCATCGACGCACGAAGAAATTTTTAACGGTATATTTATAGATATGGATGATATATTTAGTGCAATTGGAATGGTATTGTGGAATTATGACGGTTAGATTTTGGTTGCAGAGGTAAATATTGAAGAGGATGATAGAAATGTTTTTGTAAAGGTAAGTAACGGTTTACAGGTGAAAAATTATGGACTATGTGATTTGTGTAGACAAATTATAGTAAAGACTTTAATATAGGTGTGATAGCTCGTTCTGAAGATGGTTTTTGTTTAAATGAAGTAGTAGAGTATAAATCAAGTCGATATGAAATTTGCTGTTCTTTTAAAAGCATTAAGGTCTGACAGCTGATTGTCTTCATTGAAGTTGGAACCTAATTTATTATTCTACGCTTCCCATCGATTTTAACTGTTCTATGCTGCATAATTTTCTTTATCTGATTTACAGAGTGCATCTTCAGATACTAACATCTTCCTAAAACATACACCAAATACTTCAAATTGATCAATGTTCTCCACAGGTGCATCAACATGGAAAAACATTGCAATCAACATATAATTTAAGAGCACCAAAATGTCGAAGCTTATCGTTCGTAAATTTATCGTTTACATATGACAGACAGTTATTGATGGTAATATACCAGATGTCTTGGCACGAATCATAAATCGCGGACGCAATTCTGCATCACATAGTTGACGCATCATTGATAGTCTATATTCGTAACATTATGAGTTTCGACGCGTTATATCGAATGGATATTTAAGATGGCTACTTCAAAAGATTTGATGGCGTCAGATTTGTTTCAGTCGGACAATGTTTGTTTAGTTGAATTGAATCGTGTTGTTGGTTCTGTTTAAGCTGTCTTGTTATCTTACGCGTGTCGACTGAGTCTGTATTTCTAATACCTACCAACACTCTTGTACATCATGATCAATAGGTCTTGCAGTTTTTATTGTGGCATCAAGATTTAAATCAGCATTTTAAAGGCGGATATTTGGTGGAATAAACCTAACAAGACCATGATACCGTAAATCAATTTTCCATTTGAATTCTTTAGTTGCTTTATAACGAGCATGCATTCAATGTCATTAAACCTATGATTTGTAACAAATTACACCGTACTTCGACCTCATTGGTGTTCAAAGCAAAATAAATCTGAATATCCGAAGCTCGAAGGCGTGAATTATTATTATAACTGTTCCGTANTTGGTGGTATATTTTTTTTTAGGAAAAGCTAGGGGTTTAGTAGCAGTCGTATAAAAATGACCTCATGACTGAGTTGATCATATTATAATACCATATTATAATAACTATTGAATGTTGTATTAAGATTCCTTAAATCTAATAGACAGACATGTGTTGCTGGGGAGTTTGTTGCGCCACTTCTTCTTCCCAGCAAAAACACATAGGAAGTGGTGAAGGGCGGGCGTTTTTGGGGCTGTTTGATGTAATTTTGACGTTCGAAAAGTGCTGTTTTCAGCCTACTTTGAATAAATGCTTTTTGATTTTGATCAATCATGAGGTCGGTCCATGGATGGGTGATCATCTTGTTATGATGATTTTCTTAGTGATTCGGAAGGCACGTAAAATTGGTGGATCCCAGCTGTTATTTGAACATCTTTGGTACTCGTACCCAACATTGATAGATTCCGAAGCATTCCCACATACTGTTTTCCTATGACTTGGTTAGGAATTCTCAACTTTTTTGTGTTTAAAGGTGCAACTTACGGTTTTGTGAGGAAAATAATTCCAAATATTAGGTACTGAGTATGAAAAATGAAATTTACGAATAGCGTTGATAATGAAAATGTCTGTAAGTGCAAAATGCCATTCAAAAATTATGTTTTGTGTGACCAGATTAAAAAATAATTACAATGTTTGTTTTTTCTATAAAATAATAAAATGTGTTTTTATTTGTAATATTTACTTACGCAGGTACTTCAAATTAATTTAGCATTGCCATTCAAAGTGGCAATGCCGTCAGCCTATAGGTACCGGGTGACAGCGATGAGGACAAATTTTTTGACGCGATTTTTAAGCTTCATATTTTTTATTAAACTTAATATAATAAAATAATATAATGTTGCCTCCCAGTGTACCTCATACAAACGTACGACGCCTCCGCCCGCGCCGGCCGAATGGCGGATATCTAGCTGTGGCGATACTCGATTTTGTAGTAATCCCACTCTCGTGCGGATGTAGTGAGAATTTTATATCACTACTGCGAATATTTGAGCACTGTTCATAATGTATATTTTATGTTTTGTTTACATTGAAGTACTTAGTTGAAAAGGTTTTTAGAACTATTTATTTACTCTTTTGATGGTGGTGCTGAAGTGTATAATAAATTACTACATCGCATAAAAAATGGGTAAGTTCAAGGGAAAAAATAAAATTAAGCCACTTATCACGATGAAAAAAAGAATCTAAGGAGCAGATTACTACAGCATTTCCCAGTACAAAAACAAGTGAACTACGTTAGTCAAGCCATCTTCCCTATCGGTATGCTAAGCTAGAAAAATACAGGCCATCTATCTTTAGCCACCCGCATTATAAAAAAGAAAAACATCAAACATAATGCAGTTACGGCTATCTGCAGCGGAAGCGACGACGGGACGCAGGAAAAATATTTTTCCATTTTAAATAAGTACACGGGGAAGCATATATATTTGCTTTATCTAGAAGTTCGTTAAATATTTGTAGGTAGTGAACAGTAAAACCCCGGATTGCGCACTTTTTCCCTATTAATAGTCAGACTTGATGAGGATGTTCTGCCATTTTTTATCTGTGAAACTTTTTTTTTTGTATCCAGAAATGGAGTGGAACGTGCTTTTTTAATTTGTCGAAACGAGGCCCGGTTTTTTTTGCACTGACTGACATTTTGTGAAGATTCGCTATAATATGGTGTAGTTGTAAAAATGGACTTATTTTGTTGCGTTTTTAATTAACGGCGAATGCCGATTTTGTTTGTTTTTTTTTTCGCTCTATTTTGCTTGTGAAGAATGCTTTTCATATGGAAGCCGGTTATTTTGCTCATTTCATATGAAACGTACGTTCTGGACTCTGAATAATTGGTATTGAAAATGTTGTTATCGTTTTGTTTTGTCGAATAAAAACTATCACAACGCAACATGTCTTTTGCAAGCATTAGATACGAAATTGTCTTTCAAGAGTTGTTGATCTATAATAATGTCTATTCTATTAATGATATATTCTATTATGAGCGTACCAATCAGACAGCGTCAATTACTAACGGTCACCGAATGCACACCAAATTCAAATACCATTCCAAATTTAAATCGACATCGACGCACCGCGATTGACCGATCGGCGCGGCAGGCGTCACAAATCAAATCAATACCTACACATACACATCGTCAAATACCTATCGAAGGCGGTTTCATGCACGCACACAACCACACAAACGTCGAACGTGGTAAATACGAGATATCGGTTCGAGTGTGCGCCGTTGTGCCCAATCGCGCAGAACCGATCAACCAATCACGAGCCTTGCTGCGTTCTCGATACTCACCGACTATTTAAAGTTGATCTCTGTTGTAGGTTGAGATCACCCGTCGCGGCTTCGATTTTCGAACTGCGAGGGGAGAGTGGGGGGCCTTTTTACATTGGTCGTTAATAGCCGAAGGTTCGATACGCCATTGGCTATCGGTCCTATGTTA
>NWSH02000085.1:6522560-6553674 GCA_002382865.2 Heliothis virescens
TAAAAAAAATATTATACACAGGCGCGTCGTGACATCTGTCAGTTGCGTTCACAAATCTCAACAGTTTTAACTACATATATTTTGTCATGTTTTAGATTCCGGCTCTGTTTTAGTAATTAGGAATTTTGACCTTTTCTGAATAAAACCCACCCAAGTTCAATCTGGAGCCCATCTTCTTCCGAAAAATCCTGCAGCCATGTTTTGACTTTTGTCATTTTTTATTCCAACACAAAAAAATACACTTCGGTGTAACACCAATCCATATTTACTGGAAGGTTTTTATACGACAAAGGCGCCTTATTGAATTCTATTGAGAAAAATACGTGACAGTGAAATGATTACAAAAATGTCAGTACTACCGATATTACTGCTGTCACCCTTTATTTTATGAAGGCTTGATGATATGAATGACATACTGACTGAGTGAGGAAAAGTGGTCACTTTTGAAGAGGTCTGACTAGTCAATGGATATGTGAGAATATAGAAATGGAGGAATTAAATATTTTGAAATTTGTATGGCCAGTTTCACAAGTTCCAGATAAAATTCTAGATAGCTATCTGATATAATATGATACCTTTGCTTGTGCAAAGGTATCCCACATGCTTGTGCACTATAATATGTCCTGCGCAGCTGGCTGATTTCCTTATATGAGAACAGCCGCCGTGGCCGGCAATCGGCTAGGACGCCATCATATGATACCTTAGGGATGATTTTTTTTCCCATCTGGCTACTATTCTAGGGCTTAATCTGTCAGAGAACTATCTAGAACTTTAGCAAAAACCTGTGAAACTGGCCCTTAAACTTCTAAACTAATATTTAATTATAGTTTTTTGTTTGTGACCATTAAGGCTCAGAAATTACTAAAGCAATTTGAAAAATTCCTATACTGACGGGCAGCTACATCAACCCCGAGTGATATGGCTATATTTTATCCGAATACATGAAGGACTTTCTCAGAGACACGGACGAAATCACGGAAAAGAAGTTATTCATAAAACACTTATTAAAATTCCCAACTCAAAACCTCAAGGACTCTAACAGTAAATCTAATGATAAACAAACGTACAACCATAAAACGCAATCCAGGGACGTGTATGACCAACTATTGAATTTGTATTGTATTGTAAAACGAATACAAATGATGGTGGATGTGGAATTTTAAACATGCCGTGGTTTCGGTCGAGTGAGTTCAGAGGTAAGGGCGACTGACAGACATGTGGCGAGCTGATTGGGAATCAGTTAATGGATTTTGTTGATAAAGTTCGTTAATGTTAACTGTTTTGAGTAAAATGCTTAGTTGGTGGTGGAGAGTAACTATAGGTTCTTTTGACAAATGAACTTGGCTAATTTATAAAGTGCGAGAGTCAAAACTGCGAGGCCAAGAATTGCCATGAACTGTTGAATTTTCCAATCTTTCTATTCTGAGTTGGTTACAAAGAAGAGGTAAAGTATGCCTGAGAAAATATAACGTATACCTCAAAAATCTCCAGAAATAATGTAATCCGTATTTTGACACTTACTCATCTAAATACCAATAAAACAATATTTTCGGACTACAATCCCAACTACATCAACATTTACATTCACACCATCACAGGTGATTTTCCCTACATATGCAAATGGCTTCAAATCAGTTGCCACAGTGTGTTCCATCACAATGGCATCGGTTCTGTCAATCAGGTAGACAATTATCGGCTCCACCCGACCGAGGCTAACTACCACATCGTCACTGAATTTGTACAACTTAGAATAGTTTGATTTGGTTGGCATAGAGGATATTTTGGAGGTGCTAGTGGCTAAGTAACAGCTGCCCGGTTCAATTGATCGTAAGGCTAGGCTTGGTGTGGTTATTCTTTGGATAGGTGACCATCTTGTCATGAAGTTCCTTCGTGTTTCGGAAGGTACGCTAAATTGGTGATCTAGGTTTCCTCAAGATGTTTTTCTTTCACATTTACTTAGCCATTGGAGTCTAAAATACTCTTAGACAGTTCTTATTGCTTAAAAGTTACGTTGGTATTCGCCTCTTCTGGAATCGAACCACCCACTTGAAATGCAGGTAACCTATGAAAACTGACGCTAGATTTCTATAATATTCTATCTACATATCTATCTTTTGATTTTTCATTTTTCATTAGCTTCACTTTAATCGCAAAACTATAGATAGTAAGGTTATAGAAATTGGCCGTTTATTTCATTGATCATAAAAGCCCTAACTCCTATCCAAAAACCCCACACAAAACAGTACAAATTGACATATCTGCATATTCAACAAACGCATGTAGGTTCCAGTTCACGGCACGCCATTCACAGCTGATGACGGGGTAGCGACGAATTGATTGATGCTCTCGTGTTTATTGAATTGTGTCGTATCCTCTATATTGTGTTGTGTGGTTTCTGTTGTAGGTCAGTTGTGGTCGGGCTGGGGTTTTTGTTTTCAATGAATGATTTTATGTGGTAGGCTCAGCAAGACTTTGTTTGAGTATAGTAATATAAGGTGGTTGACCGTTTGTCCTCTTTTTTTTGTCATATTAACACTAACATTGTTCGTAATATTTTAGGCAAGCTTTTCACCAATTTTGATTTGCATAAGATTGTTGCGGCCATACATTGTTGATTCGAGTTGCCGAAAAGTACAGCTACCAATCTGACCACAAGACAAAAGTACAGTACCTACTTGCTTTCTTGAAATATTTGGTATTCTGTTGGATGCAGTAATACTGGAAGCCACTAATTTAAAAAATACTAGAATAATATTAGGTTATCATAATTACAATTAACCAACAACCAAGCCAGCAATCATACATGCACCTTACAAAATCACAATAAGCAAACCCTCTACTTAAATTATTTCGTAAAATATATAACAATTGGTAGGTTTTGAGACAGGACAGTGCAATCCATTGTCAAAGAGTAAGCACAATAAAATTGAACGAGTTGTGAAACTTCGCTGCGGCATGAAAAGGTCTATTGTCTGGCTGATAGGTTGGACTATTTTCATATGTGATTTGTTTATATGTAATGTTACTGGCAACCTTAGAACTAGGGTGTTTAAAGTCCCGTTTACACATTGCGATTTCATTGCCCGTTGCTTTCCATTTTATTGCAGGAATATTTGACAGGTGACCATTTACCTATTACACGATTACGTATACACAGTGCAAGTAGCGTCTTGCTGCAATAAAATGGCAAACAATGTGTAAACGGGCCATAATGGTAAATCTGATTTAGAAGTTATTCTAATATTGAGCAAATTAAATGTTTCCTACTCTGTAGTAGAAGAAACCTATGAACAATGAGATGATGGTGATGCAAGTTCGTCTCTGAAACTCTTTGAAAGTTCATAGTAGGTATATGATGGCAGTAACATGTGAAGTAAAATGGACGAACTGTTACCATTTTTAGCTGCAAATTAATACAATAAGATACTTTTCTTGATGCATGCTACCGCCTTTCTATAAATCATAGCAGTGTCAAGAATTAACTACTAATCAAATCATAACTTCTAATCAACAGCAAAAAATATACACCAGAAATAGCATAAAAGCCCCATAACTCGATCAACGACTCCCAAACCTCCAAAATTAGTAGCTAACATAAAAAAAAACTCGAATTTAAAAAAATCAACTAATACTTATACCTAGTATAGCCTCGATACACGTCGATGCCGTAGTCAGATCTCAATCTACCCTCGGTATAAATTTAGAGTTGATGTTAGCCGTGCATGAAGGAACGTAATTGTACCGATCGTGCAATGTGCGTGGCGCCATCTATCGGTCGAGCATGGAAAGTTTTATTGATTTATTGGTTTTATCTGTTGATCTTCTGGTTATGGGTTTTGCGTTAGGTTCGTAATTAATAGTAATTATTGGTCCGGTGATCTGTGCTGTTAGAATGTGTTTCAGATAATGGTATCTATTTATGTGCAATGGTAAGAAAGAATCCCTCTTTATATACTAGTATACTATACTAGTATAGAACTATAAATAACTATTGTAAATATAGACGCAAGAGCTTGATCAAGATGATCAAGCTCTTGCGTCTTAGTTGCAATTTTACCAACCGAACATTAACAAAAGGTTGAAAATCTACTTAAGAAAGACAGATTGTGGTAACTTGATGTACTGTCTTCTGTACACAATAATGAAATTGAGAAAGATTGAAATACATCATTTGAATTTTCTAGTTCAATTGATTTTTGCTTTAATTCAGTTAATATTATAACCGCTATTGTCCACATCATTTAAAGTCCGATTCCTATCAACAGGATGTCAACCACCTCCCACTTTTATTTTCTTCCATCCAAATTCTTCAACATCACCCCTCTCATTGAAATCTGCACCTTGATGCTTGATATCAGAGTCTAAATTAGCCTAAACCACCATCATAGTTGCACAAACATGGATGCAATGTTTAATATAATTTTTATTAAAGTACGAGTTCAGAGGAGCGAAGCTATCTGGTCTCTAATCGTCGCCTCTAATGATTACAGTTCGTCGTAATTATTTCGAGCGGCTTGCTGTCTTTGTAATGATATAGAGAATATGGATGTGCTCTTGTGTAGGGGTGGGGTTTGAAGACTGATTTGAGCGTTGTTTTTAGAAGTATATGGCACTTTCATGTGGAACTTTATACTGTTTGTTTGTCGTGACATCTACGTTCATTTTTTGGCAAAAGGTTAATTTTTCGCGCAAGATCATCGTAATCAATATTATACAGCAAAATTATATTTAGTTCGATGCCTTATTAAGTTAGCTTGTGCATACCCACTGTATCTGATTAGCATAAAATGAAATTCCTATGACAGAACAGTATGTTATTTTAAACTTAAACTTAAAGGTCATCAGTAGCAACTAGTTGTCTGTTTGTAGTAGCGGGATCACTAACAATAATAGCCGTACCAGTGAATCTCAGGGCACATTTGCCATATTTTTTTATGTAAAACCATCTGCCACATCCAGCATCACAACCACGCACCACTATTTCATTACGGTAATCGTAATTTTTACGTAATGGCAGTCAGACTCGTGATACTATCGCTGTGATTGCCAACTACTGGTTGATTGCTAAACTGCGGCTTGCCTTACCCACGCTCTTAGCTATTGAAGCTCGAAATAGTGCTACTGTTTTTTCAGTTTGTGGTCCATCTTTGGTCCTGTAAATTGTTTATTTAATTTTTCTGTGTATCTTCTTCTTTTTTGTCCTGTTCTCAATTTTATTTAGGGTTGTTAAAATATTCTTTACTCTTGCAATTCTCCCAGGCACACTGTTAAACTAACTTTCACTGAAATTTCTCAGTATGGTAAAATTATTGTTTATAAAGAAGGCACAAGTAGTGATCCAAACACTTATAGCCTAATCAAACGTATAAGTGTTGTAGCACTTTAGGGATTTTTTTTATATTTTCATCTGATTCAAATTCCAACATGACATAATAGTCTTGTTAATCTGAGTCGTATTAAGTATTTAAATGTAATATATTTTTTGCTCTAAGATATATGATACAAATGGACCCTGATTCCATTGTTTCAGAAGCCAATTAACCTTATTTATCATCATTATTTTTACCTAACTTTGTAACCCACAAAAAATATCTTTCTTCTCAATACTTATTGTCCTGAACATGATAATTTCCCAATCCTAATTCACAAAAGCTACTGATACAAACATAACAACAACTAGAACTATAGTTATCAACTCCACAAATACAGGAGGTGTCTAGAACGACAGTTTAATTGACTATCTCAGCCTGGAGATCATAATCGCACATGTAATTGTTCTAATAATTGCTGTTATAAGGTTATAGCACTGTTTCACAAGCTGCTTTGGGATCGTCTGTAAAATCTCTTTGATTAAGTTCAGTAGCTTTAATTTGATCTTTTGGAAAAGGATGATCTAGTAGATTTATATGTTTACTGTTAATGGAATCTATAGCTTTTGCAGGGTTTTAATCAACTTCCAAAAAGAAGAGGTTCTCAAATGGGATGTTTGTATGTTTTTTGTGAGTAAAGATAGAGTAGCAATTCTTGTGTTTATTCTAAGATGACATTATGTCAGCGATTTAATGGTGTACATTGGTATAAAACAAAACTATGGCCGTACCCATATCAGTTTATTTTGTGGTATAAAATGATTAGTCTTCAAATAAAATAAAATAAATCTTTAAACATTGCCTCCGCTACTTATTCAATTTCCATAATTTGTATCACTAATTCCACACAACTAAATACAATTAAAATAAAAACGCTACCAAGTTACATGCAAACGACTGATCAAAATCTGAATTCTCTGGGAGTACCTAAGGGCACCACTCTAGGCCTCACACCTGTACTTCCTAGAACCCAGATGCAAGTAAAAATAATCTTTACGACTAGAAAATAAAAAAGGTAAACAGCCATTAAACAGCTACCAGTGTGAAGCGTTTAACCGAACGGTTACAATTTTACAGTAACCGCTATAAAGGCAATAAGACATGCGTATCATACGGTCGTTCCTTCTATCTGGTTTCGGCATCTTTAAAGTATTGCACGCGTGGACGTGTTGAACTTGTGGGTAGGCGACGACAACCGTGTTTGGGTTATATAAGTTTTTTTATTTGATTTTAGAGATGTTAGGATCTGTTAGTTTTCTGCTATATCATATAGGTCTATTGAATATAAAGTTGGCACTGTCGGCCTTTAGATGGGTTTCAATTTTGTCATGACGGGTGTCCCCGTGTTTCAGAAGACAGGTTATATTGGTGGGGCTGTCATTTGAGCATCTTTGGCATCGATACAGATAGTCAAACTATCTTTGGCATAAATTACAGATAGTCAGAAGCCAGAAAGTTTGACAGCCAGTCTTACTAAGGGGTATCAGTTACCCAGGTAATTGGTTTCAGGAGGGCAGGTAGCTGCATTCGTTTAGACATCTGCTGAATCTGAAACTACTATTAGAAGTCCTATTGCACCTACTAACTTGTTTGGTAAAACTATTCACTAGTAAAATTTATACATACAACCAAAGCCTTCTGTACCCATCTGTACATTCAACGACACATCACAACTCAAGTATTCCGAGAAACGGTAATAATTCTGAACGAAATCCTCCACTCTTGTATTAAATATGAATATCATACTGATTTATGTTATAAGCCGGTACACATTAAAGAAAACCACTGACATTTGACAGGCGAGCTCATTATATCGATCGTTAAGTTCAATCGGTGACATCTCGATAGTCGAATTCGATACCTATTTCAGACACAGTTGTAAAATTGCACGCCATTTTATTTCCCGTCTCGTTTTTGTTATCTTTTAATTGACATAATGAGTGTTAATTATGTTAAGCTCATTCTAGTTTTACGGTGAATTCTGCAGTTTTATTTTTGGTTTTGAATTTTTTATATCGAATTCTTGTGCAATGGTGTCTTCAAAAATGTTAGGTTATTTTATTGATTAAGACTTTTTATCCCTGTGTATAAGATTGTCTTCTTTTACTTTGTCTACTTTATTGATACTATTGAATTCCTTTCACCAATGTTATGGTTTTCGATAAAGATATTTTTTTCTCAGTGGTCTTAATTCAACTCACCTTTAATTAAACCATAACAAACGATCAACAAATACTTGAGATGCTACTCCATACAGAACATTAACCACAAATCAGCCCACATCGGCTCACCCGAAACCTATCCCGGCCGATCAGCCATCAAATATATAGACATAAAATTTTATGTCCCCCAAAACTTGGAACTTCGAACGAAAAAAATACCAGTTTCGATAAAATTTCGATAAAAATCGGTAAACAGCCGATGCACGTACGACACTCGGGTTTTCTCGGAAACAGTGGTCATCTTGAACTATAGAATATTAAGAGAAGTTTGGATATAGAGTTAGTTTTTTAAGTAATTGATTTGAAATGCAAGCCAACGCCATGGACTTCGTAATGGGTTGATCGACAAGCCGAGATTATTAAACGTTTCGGCTATTACGGCTGATGTCAAATGCCTGGTTAAATGTTTTATGGGATTACGTGACTATTTATTGTGGTCACGTTAATTTTCAAGTTGTCATTTAGTTTTATTGAAGTTTTGGCTGTTATGAGATTTGTTAGATGACGAAACTTGTACATTGACCAGACGTAGTGACCTATGAGGAAATTGTTGCATAGTTATAGATGCAGGTCTAAAGATAATAAATGAGAATCCAGTTTTTGACGAGCTTTTTGACGTTTGATGAAATACCTGTAACAAACAGAAAATAAATACAGTTCATATGAGTTTAAAAAAAACTTTACAAGGTAAGGCCATGCAATAATCTTAGTATTAATTGGATCTTCATCATGGTCTTGATCGGTGTCTAAAACTTACCCTTCTGCTCAATTTTGTTATAGGTGCAACATTTCTTCTTCTACCATACTCTGATGTCACATTCTAGATCCCCTAACTTACATGCAGAAGCACAAAAACCATACACCAATAAACAAAGACCCTTAACCTACGATTCCACTAACACAACAACAAAATCACCTAAACAAAAACATAAGGAGCCATTCCACAAAGCGCGTATTACCATAAGGACTTTGTGTTCCAAAACTTTGCTCTACAGACACAATAATTTACCATTTCTTGACTGTTAATAGCCGATAGGATTTTCTGTCCTCGCTCCCACCGCAGGGGGAATTCGGGAACTCATTAGGGGTATAATTTTCACAGTAATAAACACCCCGCGATAAATATCAGCCCCCCGAAAGGGGTGTTTTTGGAAAGACGTTAGTTTGTGTTTAAGTTATAGTGGCTGTTTTAATGAAAGGAATTTTCTAAATGGCTGTTTTGTTATTGTGAGATCAAGATGGATATTTTGCTGTGTTTTACGACTTATTTTGGTATGGTATTGTTTTTCTCAAACGCATTGGTGGAAAATGTACCAAAAGTTTTAAGTATACTAATTTAATTAGGCATGACTTAAAAAGGAATTTAACACGTACTTTGACGATAATAATTTTAAACAATAAGACGGACAATAAACGTATTGAAAATCTTTCTGGATTGAGGAGGTCAGAAAGGCAGTCGCTATACGTTATTTACACACTGGTACCCAGTTTTATCCGGTTAGACTGGAAAAGCCTAGGAAGTTGATGAGGTTCCATCATCATCCCCAAAACAATGAAAATCAAATACAGAACAGGGCCAACAACCCAACCTTATCTAAGACGTAAAAATATTCCAAATACAAAAACAGTAGCCGTTAGAACCGACCCTACTATGCAATGAAGCGATGAATATCAAAATACTCAAATAAAAATATCGGATCCGTTCCTCAGATCACCGGTTCCGAGTATATCAAGATAGTATCGAGTGATCCGAGAACACCACTAATTAGTGAGGCAACGTTATTATTTCAAATGTAAGTATCGATGAAATTGGTATAAAGATTAGGTTATGGAAGTAACTGAATATTTATAGTGTTATTGGAATTGATGGGTTATTTTGGAGATAAAAGTTGTGTTATAGCTATGTAAGATTCCGACTAGCAAGTAATATTGTTTGTCAAAAACATTACACATACATGCTTGGTTGATTGATATGTAGTTATTTTTATTCTCGTTACTATAATTGCTTAATTTGTAAATTTATTGTCATCGGTTCAGTTTATCCAGTCTGTCTTTTAACACGTTGGACCCATGTTCAGAGGTGATGAAAATTGGCATTAACCTTTTGCTTTTATTTCATGGTCACTACCAATCAAAGTCAAAGTCAAAAATTGTTATTCAAGTAGACCTATTACAGGTTCTTATGAAAAGTCAAGCTAGTTGCACGGTTCCAAGGAGTTGGTCTCATGGAGAATAACCGGCAAAAAACTCCATGGACACTCTTTTAAAATAACTAGGTATCTTGTACAAAATAATTTCAATATAATGTGAGGATCACGTAGGTCAAAGAGTTGTCAGATGATACTCACATTTTACAAAAAATCTTAAAGTATACTCCAAATACACCATCTGCTAGTGCCCAAACCTCTTCAATATTCGGTCCATAAGTCACAGATGCTTCACAGTACTCTTCATTTTAATTCCTGTTTCTGATCGGCCCCGGAATGCTGTGGCGTAATTATATGAACCCTTTCGGCACTAAATTTGTGCCGTGCCGCAATTTAACTCAATGTTTGAATATGTCCCGTTTTATTGCCCTCTACAAATTAATAGCGTTAAGGTCAATTATTAAAATAATTAAGGGATTTTTGGAATTTCCAAATGTTCTAGAAAGATCTATAGACAATAATAACGGCCTATTTGATATCTCTTTGAAAGTATCGGATGTCTAGTGGTTGAATCACCTGCCTCTCAAATACGAGTGTGCGCGTTCGATTCAAAGTTAGGCAAGTTCTAATGTCCAATTCCAATGATGAAAGAAAGTTTTGGTTAGACCTGATCTTAAGTCTGGTATGGCCAACTTCCATTCAGCATGTGTGGAGATTAACTCTCATTTCTTCTCTATTTAAGAAGACACCTATGTCCTTCAGTGGGAAAAAATAGGCTTATGATGATGCTAGGCCAAGACTACTCTTAAACGGAGATCAGAAAATTGAACACCACGTCCAATGAAAATTATTTATCCAGATCTTTTCCTTCTTGACTTAGCAGTGGTATTAAAGAGAGCTTCAAGATTCCTCTTAACTTTGAAAGAGTTATGCTAATGACCAACTGCAATTTAGATACATGAGCATTTTCTATAGTTATAATTGCAATCATGTTATAGTCATTTTTAACGACCTATTCTACAATAAGCTACCCTCTTGGTTTAGATACCATTAAATTCTGGTCCTTAGCTTTGCATACTAAACCTAACTACAATCTTACATGGATCCCTAATATTAGCATAAGCTATCCAGTCCTTCTTACATTGGTTTTTGGTTTAGTCACAATATCACAATCCTTTAAAACATGCCCATAATCGAATACCTCCATATCATTTTCTGTCACATTTTTAATTTCATAAATACTCATACATTTGTCTTCAGCTTAAACTTTATGGGCCATTATTTATATATTAATACTTGAATCTTCAATATTGTACACTTTTGAATTAAATCGATTGGATTCTTTTTTTATATTTTGCGCCTGAGTGTCATGCGCATGAGTTTTTATTGTGTCGTAAATATTGTATTGTTTTATTTCTGGCATTTTTTTGGTCCTCGGCAAATAAACAAATCGACCTCCATACGATAGTATGGAGGTCGATTTGTTTATTGCAAAAAATCTTACGTAATTTGGTTTTTAAATCATTGGATGAGGTTTTAATATGGTATAATTTGATGGATTTTGAATACGGCAATATTAGAGTTGCTACAAGTAGCAAGTTAACTTTGTTATATTAGCTATTATGTTTAACTTAGGCTCAAGTTCACCAACAGTATTTATAAACGTTTATACACCTGTAAAATATAAAAGAGCGGCACCTCCTGGCACAGGCATCCATATGCTTAAAACGAGATGCCACCAACTGTATAACCATATATAATCGTACATTAACAAAATAAAAACTTTTTGATTTGATTTTGCAAAAAAAAAATCGTCCGTTTTTCATAAAACAACGTTCACTTTGTCTTTACAAAGTGAGCATAGTGAAAAAATCATAGTTAACAGATGTTTTAAGAACTTGGGGCATAGTTTATCTCTAGATTTATGTGAAAGATGTAATTTAGAATCTGCAAGATACATTCTATCAAGCATTTGAGAAATTGGTCTTTCAGCCCATAATCAAAGTAATGTCAGCCATTAACAGTAACCCATTAACACTTTTAAAGGCATCCCGAATCAGAAGTATCTTAACCATTGCACATAAATCGAAGGAGGGTGGTACAACCCTTCTATACATAAATCTAGTGTCTCGACCACCCCTAATGGGGCGTCTTTGTGCGCCTAGATGTGAGGGTGCCTTAATCGAACGGATGCAAATGTAGTATTATTGTAACTGTCTATTATGGGATAGATCTTTGTCTTCGAAATCTTTATGGCTGGTTCTTGTGACTGTTTTTCAAAGGGTTATTAGTTGCGAGATCTATCTAGGGAGCCGTCGTCTTTAGAAGAATAAGGTCATGATTTTTGGTCTTTGGGTTCAAGATTGGTATATTTTATAAAGTCGGGTTAATTGTTAGCGTTTTAAAGAACGTTAGTTTTTTCAAAGAACATTATCATCATATTAATAGTCAATAACCGTCCACTGGTGAACGTAGAAACTGCATATAGTTTTTGGCTCCTAATAATATTCTATTAATTTTGCATTACATACTAAAATTGTATTACACCAAAAAACTATTCATTGTTTCATATCGTTATTACAACTACAACAAAAATAACACCTGTCTAAAAAAAATTCTAAAATACTTACCACAAAAAGTTACGATTCTAACGGCGATTGCCGATAAGCTACTATTCAAGTGTCCCAACCTTATTAAGTAATAAATATTTTACCGAATAATCTACCAAAAACTCCGGTTCCTAACAAACTCATCGTCTTAAACATTTAAAAACCTCCAGAATACATTATTATAGTCATAAACACGTGTATAAATCCCATTTTACGATCGCCGTGGAACGAAAAACCGATTTTTTTCATCGATAAATATCGATATTCGGTTCGGAAACGAAGCTTTTGAGGGTTAAGTTATTGTTTCGTACGACTATTGGTTTAGTTTACGGTTATTGGGGGGTTTAGGGAGACTAGTTTTTGCCGCGGCGGTGCTCGCTTTTTTCATTATATTTATGTGATAGGTGATTTTTTGTTGTTTTTGTGAGATTAATGTCATAATCACCACTTTTGTATGGGAATGCCCTTTATTTGGTACTTTTGGAAATCATAATGGGAATGAAACATACTACATTTCAGGTAGCAATAGTTAATAAATTAAGATTAGAAATCATAGGTTTTATAGATGAGTATTTAATGTTATATTATTTTTCTGGGTTTCAAAACCTTTTTGAGGATCGAAAGTAGCCCAAAGACTCAGTGGTGACAAAGTGATTGGAGATAGATTCCAGTCTAGGGATTCTTTTTTAGGTCAGTAATTATGAACAAAATATTCCAAAACAAGAAAAAATAATAAAAAAAGAAGGTCTAGGGATTGGGAATGTTTAGATCGAGTTTTTATTCTTGATATTAGGTTGCCTTGTGTTCAATGACTTCATTTGACAGATAAAATTATTTACCTACAACACCCATCAATGATTTATCAAAACACTGAAAAGCAAACGACCCTATATCATCATTCTAGAAGTCGATGACTTGAAGTTACTGCAGAATTTCTTCTGCAATCGACTTCTATACTCCTTTTTGGAAATAATAACCGAATTGTACAGAAATAGTGCACAATTACTCTTGAACAAACAGACAAACAAACCAACATAAAATTGTACATCGACGACACAACTTAATATTTATCATTATTGTTATTATCAGTCGTTATAATATTATTAACGATCGAAATAACACAAATATAAACGTTATTTTTGTATTTATATCGTTACCTGGGTCTTGGAGTTAAAATTACACTGATTCTTATATATGTACGAAGTATTCAACGGGTAATGTAACTAATAATATAAATATAGTGAGAGTCTGTTCGTCCGGATTCTATTTTGGAATTGGTTGTGGTGATATTTTTAGTATGTGAAATAAATTAAGGTTTATTAATGGAAATGTAAGTAGTGTATGGCTTACCAAGATACTTTTGTTAAATAGATTGTCATGTTTCGACAGCTTTTTTAAAGAGGACTAATTATATGAACACTTTTTCATGTCAAACATTACTATGCGATAGCATACCAAAAACGCCCACATATCAAGTGTCTTAGCTAGAAAGAAGAAGCGGTGATGAATTGTACTTCCCAGTAATATAGCTCTTTATTACAATATTTCACTATTTAGTTTCAATTTAAATCATATTTCATAATAATCATCAAGTTAATGACATCAGAACAGCGAACTTAAAAACTCTACAGATTCACAAAAGATAAACAAGAGAGAGGTGACATTGTACTTTTCTATACCTATAACATACACTTCATCAGTAAAATAAAAGTATTTCTTTATTTTCCTTTTAGATTTCTTTATTTTTAAATACATAATTTACCTCTATAACTACGCAATACACCTATTTATTTAATATAAAATCAGCCTGTTTCGTGTACATCAATGTAAATAAGTATCAAAATGTTAAATCCGCCAAAGAAAAACTTACATTAAAGTTAAAACTTCACTGACGTATCTTATCATAAAACAATTAACTGTAACTACATAACAAAACTTGTTCAAACAGACATACAAACGACAGCTCAAACAAACGATTGTCAGGACATCGACACGAACATCCTTATTATGTGCACCGTTCTAAGCGTTGATTATTAATTAAAAATAATTACGATTACGACCATATTCAATGACTCTGGTGTTACTGCTATTAACACTTTAGTGTTGGGCTTGGAATATTGGGTGGGTTATCGATAAAATTGGTGGTTTCATGTTGTACAATTTTATTTATGACTCATGCGTGTAGATTTTAGACTTGTAAATCTGAAGCGAATAAATTTTCTGTAAACTAGAGAAATGAGATAAAATATTGTATGGTTAAGTGGTTTTACATCAGTCACCAGCTATTGAATTAAACAAAGAATTTATTCAGAGTAAGCTGATAACAATGTTATTGAACGTCAAAATTACTTGAGACAGCCCCAAAAAAGCTCGCTCTTCACCACTTCTTATGTGTTTTAGCTGGGAAAAAGAAGTGGCGCAACAAACTCCCCAGCAACAAATTTCTGTCTGATGTTGAAATTAATTAGTATGGCACTGCTTGTATTGCTGACATTTTGATACAAACCGATGATTAAGAGCCAAAATCAACCACCCACCCTACTAATTACCTTTTGTTCAACACTCAAAAATAAATGACAACCTGCCATCACCCACCACACATTTCACCCAACCTAACAATCAAAACATCGATACCCACTGACCATCCATCGATAAACTCCTTTCCCATCACTATTCTTAGTTCTAATTAAGGCATCGGCTGTGCACCGAATGTGTGTTTAATCAAGCATGTTGCCGCTACACTTGTTTGTTTCATGATGCGCAAGAGCACTGTATGGAGTTTTGAAAAACTTTCAATTATTGGCAGCTTCCGTATTAGTTTTGTTTTGTAATATGGCTGTTAATAAACGTTTAGTTAGACAGATGTAAGAAGAACATCAGTGGTAATTGATTTTGTTACATTTTCTGTATTTCTTTGGAAATAAATAGCGTGTAAAATTATGATTTGCAAATAGAAATATAATTTTCTAGCTGTACACTTCCTCGTAAAAGGAAGTAAAAATTAGCCTAAGTCCTTTCTGAGGCTCTAGACTATCTGTGTTCCAAATCATTTGAAATCAGTTCTGTAGTTTTAGCATGACAGATAAAGCTACTTCCGCAATTATGATATTAGTATTATCCTAAAACATTCAAGATACTATTTCAAGTACCTGCTATCTTGTCCGAAACCTAACGTATCCGAAAGGCATTCTTAGTTCAGACAGTTCACCATATTCAATTCAGATGAAGTGACCCCAGCCATTCAATTAAAACATATTTCTTCTAATAACAATTAAAAACCTCTATCAAAAATCTGTCATTGTACAATGCAGTTCAAAAAAACGTACCACCATTTAAGGCCGCAAAATAAAAAATATAAAAAATCTTACAAATAAGAGGAAGCACAAAACACCAAGGCGCTATAAATCTAAATAGTATCGGACATAATTTAATCGGGACCTCTCGATTTTGGTATCATAAATAACAGATTTTTACATTTTATAAAAACGAAAACAAAACATTTAATACGCCGTATCGGGTATAAATCACTCGAAAGTGGCGTATTCGTCTTTGGTGGTATGCCATCTTATTTTTTAACAGTCAAAAACCAATCCTAAATTTCTCTCCATACCGTTCAAAATCCCTTAAACACACTTGACTTAAATTTTTCATGACTTGTCAAGCAGATCTGAACCTTGCATCTCAAGCATAAAGTATAATTTCGCATGCATTTTTCACTTGATTTCTCATATAAATCAATGAGTTTCGGTGTCTCCCTGATCCCCGATAACCGAGTATTGATACGGGGACGGAGGTGTTTTGAGATCTCGTCCGTCATGCCGAATTATAAAATTAGTGGTATGCCCAGAATTTTTGGCCTCACGCGTATAGGCAAGATAAAGGAACATAGGATTAATTGCGGCAGGTGATACAAATTGTTAGTTCAAAGGTGAATTAGTATTTTGATGGCTATTATTGACGTTAATGGCTTTATTCTTTGAGACTAAAATCCCATTTAAAAGGAAGGATTAGTTTTACTATATTTGAAGATGCTTCGGAAGGATTGATAGAAGATTTTTGCTAAAGATGTTTTGTTTGTGCCAAAACAAATTTACGAAAAATATGGGTCAACCTTTTGGATTGTGTAATACTTTCTTTTTGGTCAAGTTAGTGATTTCTTTAAGTGTATGTTGCATAGTTTTTGAAAGTCTCCGAACTTTTCCATCCCAATACAAAAAATGGCGACTCTGACAAATTCGCCCGTTGACAAATAAGTGCATTACTGCATTACATGTATCACTTCTCTGCAAAGATAAATAAACTTAATGTTCGATACCAATTACCGTGATTTATCTTCACCGTTGCTTCCTTTTGAGGAGAGGCCATCAATTCCGTGTGTGTAATGTGACTTGTATACAGGACTATAACATGACATATGAGCTTGTTTTTGTATAAAGATAATTTTTGAAGGTATTGTTTTTGTGGTTTGAGTATGTGTTGCATATTTGTGTTCTGTTGGCAGTGGGATCACATAGAGTGGATTTTTTAACAGAAAAAGTGGTATTTGCATGGTCTTCAGATTTGCTGAGTTAAACATAAAAACATTCAACTCCTCTTTTTTGTTTTTTTTTTGTGTTTTGCTTGGTATTAAAATCTTCTTTTTTATTCTTTATTTTACTTCCTCTAGGGAAAAGGCTAGGCGGATGATAAACTGATTTTATTGGATCTATTTTATTATCAAGGTTAGTTACTTAAGTTATTGCATATTTTCAATTAAGAAGCTGCAATAAAAGAATATTTCTCCAAAAAATGATTGCACCAGCAAAATCGCAATTTTTAAACCCTTCACCAAAACATCAAAACCCAACAGACAATGACGAATTTAAACTGCCAAATCTAAAAACAAATAGGCCAATAAGATATGAATAAATTCATTGAATCGACAGTGCGGTGGGCCGTGCGTAGGCGCACATAGCAGGATGCTCAGTTAGTTCGCAATCAATTTTATAGCCGACTGGTATTTGCTGCTTATCTGTACACTGGATGGCAGTCTTAATTGTTTGGTTAAGATAATACAGTTCTTATTGGGTAGGTTGACTTTTGTTTTGGAATATTCTTTGATGTATAAGTAACTTTGTTTTTTGTAGATTTTAGTAGAAAACAACTGTTTTTACGCTTAAATATTTACCGAATTTAATCACGATTAAAAAACATTTTTTTCGGAATGCTGCCATAAAATGGATAATAGTTATAAATTATTAATAATATAATTTAATCCAATAAGATCATTTGAAAAACGAAATAAAACCAACAATAAATAAAAAAAATATATGAGAAAATATTTTTTTCGGTGGGTCATTTTTTCTGTCCGCAACCACACTACAGTAGGTAACCTCCAAAATTAAGCGTAAACAAGTGATGATGTGAATTGATAGAGGAAACGCGTCTGATGTCAAATTGTTGAATATGACACCGTCTGAGCTAGTAAACGGTCTAATCGCACTCTAATGGATGACTAACGGCGCTTGCGCATGCCTACGAGGAGATATTGCGAGGACGAGGATTGGAATCTTTTGATAACCTTCTTTGATTTTGTTTTGTTTCTCGTGGTGCAGGTTAATTTGTCGGGAAGTGTAATTTTGAGAAAATATATTTTTAATTTAAAATTTTATTCTACTCAACTAGTTGGCATCATTCTGGCTGTCTTTTAAAAATTGTTTAAAGAATAATAGTTAGGGGACGATTTAAAACCAAACAGTTAAGTCCGGAATCACGGATTTTTTTTAAGCTTCAGTCAAACGTGTCGAAGTCATACTAAGAAAGTGTCTTACGTTATATTGAAAAGTGAAAGGCTCTAGTTTTTTAAAAGTCAGGTTTCGAACCATTTTTACAAGCACAGAATACAGCCTAACTTCTAGGTGACCATGATACCACGCAACCTCAATAACTCACAAGAAAACTTGTCAACTGACGATTCTAAAATCGTGACGAAATGTCAGGTGACGAAACACGAATACTTAATACAACAATGTATTACTATGTCCCAAAGCAAAAACGAAAAACCGCGAAACCCATAGCCAAGATTAATTGCCGATAGCCCTCGAACAGCGCGCACGGGACAAACAAACAAACACACAAACGGACAGACAAAACACGAAGTTTCAATATGCGAGCAATAATTTTAGCGGGCCCTGTTACACCTACGTTGCGATCGTGGCTGTATTCTGGATATGGAGGTTTTATTATATTTATTTCTTTTAGTTTTTAGGCTAGATTTTTTCGTGGTTTCACTAAAATCCAGGGTTTTTTAACAGCGAATTTTCTATTATCTATCTATGAGTTGTTTTGCGATAAGGGATGTTATTGAAACTTGCAGTCAGCCCGTAGATGCAGTTGAATTATTTGACAGCCCTGGGATACGAAGGGCTGCAGAAAACCCATGGGTCAGGATCTGACACTGTCCTTCTGCGAAATCTATAGCAACTTTGATGATTTCAGATACAAATAAGTACATCTCTCAAGGTTGAAAATGAAAATGTAAGCCTAAGAAATCTGATCGATTTGAGGGGACTCTGTACTTCGAATTATCAAAATATTTCTACATTTGTTCTGCAATCAGTCTACTTATCTACTTCCACACAAATTTTATAACATTCATGATCTTAGCGTAACCAAGAAACAAACAGAAATTCGCACATATACTCAGAACACAGGTATACGGAGACACGCCAGCGATTCCATAAAAAAGCGTTTAAAATTCTTCCTCAAGATAATTATGCAAAAAGCGATCTACATAATACACTAAACATTAATTTTGTCGTCCAATACAGAAAGCGGAATGTGTTGATAGTATTAACAATATAATTATTTCATAAACAGCTCATTAAAATATGTTAGATATAACTTATAATGTTGATGAACTGGTTTCTGTAATTTATTGATGACAACTTTTTTTGCGAATTTGTTGGGATGTAGAGATGTAGGAAATCTTGTAGATCATGTTTCTTGTATTAGTGAAGCTGGTCTTTCTTACATTACCAGACGTTCCTTTGTGGTAAGGAGCATATTAATAAGGCAATAATCTAAATTCTGAAGTACAAGAAATTTTATTGAGATCCCGTTGTGTAAATTAGAGATTATAAGCATGAAAGAAGATAAGTTTGAATACGAAGTCAAGTAAATTTTAAGTCCTAGTGATACTCCCCAATTGTGATTCGTCTCTGGCAGTTAAACACTTATCCTAGCTACTAGCTCCTGCCAGCGGATTCATCCGCGTTTCATGTACAAGCCACCAGGAACCAGGAAAAGAAATAGTCTTCTTCGATAAAGACTATTTAACGATGAAACGAATTGGATCTTCTTCTGGAATTTTCCAAATCGGAACAATTATTCCTGAGATTAACGCGATCAAGTTAACAAACCAACTTTATAATATTAAGGACCTGTTTAATAGGTTCCACATATAGTTCTATATCTGACAGATAATACCATAAAAATATTTTTGGTTTAGACTACTTTTCTATCGCATTATCTGTCAGGTAGCTTTATCAGGCACATATGAGACGGATTGTAAGTGTAAAAATATTTCCTATAAACAATTTTACTCCAGAATAAGTCCCCCCGATCACGTCGGACTACGTATCGAGTTGAAGGATTGGCTTGCCAACGGTCCCTAAATCAAACACTCGATAAAAAGCTAAATGTTCGATTGCAAGGCGAGAACTCTTGCGCATAAATTTATGCGGTACTGATAAATTAGGAGATGTTCCCCGTGAGTTATGGTGACTTAGTCCTATGTTTTGTTTCTGAGGTTATAACATTGTTTGTTCTATTGTTTTATGATGTATTTGTTGGGTTTGAAACTACGAGTTGGCTACAAGGGTTAGAATATATTGGAAATTATTTGGTAGTATTTTTGGCGTTTCTAATCAAAATGTTTGGGCAGAAAAAATCTGTTTAATATTTTAGAAGTATTAAGTTGCTATAGTGCCTGTACTTGCATACTTAAAGTTAGTTTAATTTAAATCTGTTTTAACTGTCATTTTTGGTGTAAGATGGGCTGAAATTAGAACAGCGATTTCAAAGAAAATTTCATTGGGAAGCCAAAAATTTTACTGTAAGATATAGTTAACCTATGAAGCATTTGATCTAACTCTTAGTAAACATATCTTTGAATTTCTCTTTATATGGACCGATTGAGACCAAAAACAGATGAAAAACAAATTCTGCACGCGTTAATAGGGTTATTCTCATTTTGATCCACGAAGTATTCCCAAAGTCACCCACGACAAAAATATTAAATTAAAATAAGAATTAAATCGTTTCCCAATTTGCCCCACGACCTTAAAATTGAAAAAGAATATTGTATTTTCGAAAACAAATAATACAATGGGTTAGTTCTCAAATTGCTCCACACATTTTCGTCAAAGCATTATAAAAATAAATATTATATTTGGACATTTTGTCAGTACAGTCAGCAGGAAAATCAGTTTTAAATCATGTGCGTTAGGAATAATAAATCAAACAGTGCAGTGATTTTTAATAACTTGTTATATTATCGTAATCAAAATATAATCAATTATTAACATAAAAAAATTAACACTTTTTTTATTAAAATAGTAATTACACAATCTGTCAATATTCTGAAGAAAAACAGTTTGTGCATTACTAAGTGATAACATTTAAGCAATCATCTCCGTAGACTTCTGCCATCCTGGTACTTGTCGTAACAAATAATGATTCAATTTCAACCCTTTATATTTGTGACCATTATTTCGCTAAGGTAAGTCGCCTTATACATCTACTTCCAATTCAGTTATGATTCCCTAGTACTTATGATAGAATGTCCATCGATATATATTTAATACGAAACCTTTATGCTGATCTTAATGTTTCATCGTATATGCGTTTAAAAGAATAAACCACTTATCCTTATTCAGTTGTCACGATGCATAACATTTTTATACCGACTGTACCTCAGCAAGATGTTATGGAAGAAAATGAAACTTTAATATTTTAATATTTCGTTGCTTTTTACGTGGGGAACATTGAGACATAAAAATATTTAAAATAATTTTCTATTTAAATTATTCGTGGAGCAAAATGAAACTTAAAGTACCTTTTTACTGTAATATTTATTTATAAATAGAAAAGCCGTGGATGCATTTGGGAATCGATGTTCGTGTTTCAAAAGTTTGCTAAACAAAAGAATGGAGCAAAATGCAAACAACCCANTAAAATAATTTTCTATTTAAATTATTCGTGGAGCAAAATGAAACTTAAAGTACCTTTTTACTGTAATATTTATTTATAAATAGAAAAGCCGTGGATGCATTTGGGAATCGATGTTCGTGTTTCAAAAGTTTGCTAAACAAAAGAATGGAGCAGAATGCAAACAACCCGTTAATAAATAGCGCTATCAAACAAAATTAATTGTTACTTCGATAGAAATTCGCGAAATTAGTGCGATTCCGAATGACTTGGATTTTAGTGTGAAAGATACAGATTGATACTAACGACAGCATTTACTTAGGAGTTGTTCACACATTGCACGACCAACAATATACAGATTGACTTTCACAATTTTTTGTTCAACACGCGAAAATAAGGAAGTGTTGTGTCTTTCTGAAACACCATAGCCTTTAAATGGATAAATCACTTAAATGAAACTTTTTTTAGATGAGAGCTAGTGGTTAGGGACAATGATTCTAAAGCATATTTCATCAAAATTGGGTCAGCTAGTTTGCAGAAATTTTGCGATGTTTTTTTTTTGTTAATATTAGCAATATCTTGTTAGTTAGTTGTCCAGGAAACGGATAAAACCACCGGCAGAAAGCTAGTCAAATATCTTTTCAATACGTATAGACACACCTTAAGAGATCCAATCTTGCGCAAAATACCGATCCGCTCGAATTTCCAAGTGTTTATACAGTTTTAATAAAATGCCGTGAAACGGTAGCAGATATCGCCGTATGCCTACCAAGATTTGAGCGATACGTTACCTGTAGGGTGACCAGACGTATCGCTATTGAAACGACTTTGACTGCCTTGTTGGTCTAGTGGTCGCATAGCCGACTGCTGTACACGAGGTCTCGGGTTCGATTCCTGGGACGGGCCGAAATCGCTTTGTGGGTTTAAGAAACTTTCACAAAGCAGCCCGGAGTTGAAAGTTGATGATTGATTCACCCGTGCATCGGAGAGCACATTAATGTCGGTCCTGCGCCTGATCTCTCTCCGGTCGTGTCGGATCGCCGTCCCATCGGGTTATGAGAGTGAGGGAATAGGGAGTGCACCTGTGTCTGCGCAAATGCTTGTGCACTATAATATGTCCTCAGCAGCTGGCTGATCTCCTTATATGAGAACAGCCGCCGTGGCCATCAATCAGCTAGGACGCTATTATTATTATTGAAACGAAAAGATATCTACGGTAATTCTTGCTTTTAACTAGTTTACAGGTTAAGGTAGAAGTAAACTCAAGTAAAATACTTGAGTTTGAGATATATAATAAGAATAATAATATAATAGAATATGCACACAACATTTGAATTTCACTCGAATTTGAGTCGTCAATGAAAATTTAAATAATGTTAAAAATATTTAGGATCAGACCAACTAAAAAGAAACTAATTTAAATTCTATAAAGTACATAGTTTAAAAACACGACGACATTTTTAGCTATTATTTTCTCAATCATTATCTTTTGAATTAGTAACTGATATACTCTCATAAAAAATATTTTTAAGGAAATATCGTAAATATCCCATAATTTTATAATTTCTGGTATCCCTACACGTAATGCTCGCTACTCCATTTTGGGTGCAAATTAATGCGCTCGCGCCGATACTGTTTACAATCGTAAGTGCACGAGTGTGACATTTTGTGTTCGACTTTAGTTTTTTATTTTACTTTTTATTTTGACTTATAAAAGAGGTATTTAAAATCGTTTAGCAGTTACTTGAATTGTGAAGAAATGCTTACTAATAGGCTACATCAGTCTTACCAAGGGATCTTGGGTTGCCTGGGTAACTGGGTTGTAGAGATCAGACAGTCACTCGCTACATGTATGTATGCCTCGTTGGTCTAGTTGTCGCATAGCCGACTGCTGAGCACGAGGTCTCGGGTTCGATTCCCGGGACGGGCCGAAATCGCTTTGTGGGTTGTAGAAACTTTCACAAAACAGCCCGGAGTTGGAAGTTGGTGATTGATACACTCGTACATCGGAGAGCACGTTAATGTCGGTCCTGCGCCAGATCTCTCTCCGGTCGTGTCGGATTGCCGTCCCATCAGATTATGAGATTGAGGGAATAGGGAGTGAACCTGTGTCTACGCAAATGCTTGTGCACTATAATATGTCCTGCGCAGCTGGCTGATCTCTTTATATGAGAACAGCCGCCGTGTCCGATAATCGGCTAGGACGCCATCATCACATGTAAAACACAGATTCTCAGCTGCATCCAGTTAGACTAAAACCGACCCCAAGATATTTGGGAAAATGTTAGGCAGATGCTTACGGTAAATTCAAGTAAATCCGAATTTTATGCTATTCCCATGCCGCATGTGCATTTTAGCTGTTCTAAAGTTAGCATAAAATAAATGATATCACCATCCCTTTTCATCATCTGCCTAGCTTTTTCTCAACTATGTTGGGGTCAGCTTTCAGTCTAACTAGATGGAGCTACTGTTTTAGATGAAGCAACTGCTTATTTTACCTCCTCAATCTGATACCCCTTGGTAAGATTGGTTGTCGGACTTTATAGCCTTTGATTACCCGTAACGTGACGATCTTTTCAGAACGAGTTCTTCTGTGTTTCGGAAGGCACGATAAACAGTGGGTCCCGGCTGTCATTTGAACATCTTTGGTAGTCGTTACGGGTAGTCAGAAGCCAGATAAGGAAAAGGCTAGGCAGATGATGGTTCGAACTTTTCCTGAGTAAGCTGAAGAGTTTGTTTGTTTGTTTGCTTAAATGCGCTAATCTCAGTTCAGGTTAGATAGCCCATATATCGCGGAATGCTACTTTTTATCCGGGTGCGCGGATTAGTTCCTACGGGACGTAAGTTAGGCTAGGGAACCACTGAACTTTGCTCAGAGGTAAGAATGGCTTAATTTGTTGCTCTTGGGCCCTTCTATCACCTCCTTCCAGATATACGTCGAGTTACAANAACCCCAAAAATAGTTGGGAAAAGGCTAAGCAGATGGATTACCCGTAACGTGAGTGTATAGATATGACCATGACCTCAAATAGTTTACAGATTATTGAAGCTTTTCAAACAATATTAAAATGTTATTTTTAGAGGCATAAATAACACAATGACGACAATACAATGATAGATCATCTAATAAATTAAAAGGTTTCCCTCAAAACCAGTCTATAATGTCAACAAAACGTACTTTGAACCGGTACAAAGTGGTCCAATTTAATATATTATCGGAAATCTCGATAAAGTTCTTGATAAACAAACAGAAAGGCTGACCGGTGTAGTTTACAAACGTGTATCGACTTCGGTTAGTTAATAGTTTAACTATTAACATAATCGCGAACACCTGCCAAGTATCGATCTGTTATCGATGTAGAGTAAGCAGTTGCAGATAGGACACAGATTAACGTAAGGACAGAAGGCGGGGAAGAAAAAAAATCAGATATTCAAAGATATGAAACAGGCATGGAAACTTTTGATGACTGAAAATATTCCTTTAGTAGGCAATGCACAATTACAAAAATGATAAAGAGTAGAAAACACTATACTTTGATGAATTATTTCACTAATTTATTAAATTATTTTTTTAATAATAAAAAAAATACATGTCACTCTTAATTTGAGTACTGCTTGGGAACAAACCACATCACCTATCTGAATCTGTAAAACTCCAATAGATTTTCAACCTTATCACAATAGTGGAAGGTTAATGTTCGATTGGTAAAATTTTACAGATTCGGGTAGACCAACTGTCGTCAGTACAATAATAATTAAACACAAATACCAATCATCAGCCTTAAAAATATATATTACCTGCAAAGTTTTGATAAGATTCATTACACTAAAAACACTGACCTACTTATTCAAAACTATTTAAAATGCCCCATCTACTTAATTATCTACTCTACAGTCTGCTATACTTATCTGCGATCGAATGCTCATTTGACCACGTCCGCCAATAACTTATAATAGCTCCCCAATCGGTCACTATGATAGACAAACAGCTTTTCAACTTATTATAGTATGCTAATTAACATTCCAAGATAATGCCCTTATCTTGGATATCATGTGTCTGAAATATAATGACAGAAAAACGATGTGTGGGGGGAAAATATTATTGGTGGTTTGATTTTAAGTTGCAAAAATATTAAACAAAGTTAATTATTGTAACTTAAGCGATAAGTGTCATCTGATATACCAAATATTATCTAACAAATGTTTAAAAAAATCCCAAATTAAGATCCTGAAGGATAATATTCCATTCTCCTTTTAAAGGCTTATTGAGTGGCATCTCAGTATTCTGCTGTAAATCATAGAACATGTTTTATTTGAAGAATATCGTTATTAGGTATAATTTTTAACCGACTTCCCAGAAAGGAAGAAGTTCTAATTTCTTGTGTTATTTTTTTTATATTTATTGAGGCTAACCAACAACATATTTACAAAACAAAACAATTATTTGAGTCTTTCTAAGATTGTATGTAGTATATAGAGTGATTGAAAACTTGAGCTCTAATTAGGTTTTTCTAATACAGCTTAACACCATAAAAGGTACAACCATTACTTGATAATCATAATCAAAACACACAACACCAATACAAAAATAATTCAAAGTAAATATGAGTACAAGTATAAAGGTGGACACCCACTTATAAGTTCATAAATTAACAGCCACAAAGGTGAGCAATAACTTAAAATAAATTCAATAAGGCTTTATTTTTTAGCCGCATATTAATCAATGGCCGATAGGAAGAATTGATTCAATTATTATTTAAAACGCGATGCACAATAACTGAATGGATGTACCCTTATTTGTTACTGGTTTTAGCTATTCTATGGTAATGCTGGTTGAGAGTGTGGAAGCGGCTTTTGTTTGATTAATTTAAGATGTTGGCCGTTGGTTGAATTAAGAGGTTGGCATAAGGGATAGTGCTATTCAAACTTTCTTGTCAATTTTCTTTCATGTAAAGTCGTTTGGTACTACTGCCTGAAGGTTTTAGAATAGAAACAGCTAAACAAACTGCAAACTCATAAAATGAAAAATCACATGATGGTATAAAAAACTTTGAAATATAGCAAAAAAGTATGAAAATTATTTTTTTTTGCCATTTGTAATTTCATAGCATGCTATATCGACCACCTAATTATAAGTACCAGCAAGTACACCAAAGTAAGTAATTTGTGTAATTAGATATTTTAAAGTTACTTCTACAATATATTTTAACGCTAAATTAATTGGTAATCGCAAAAGCCGTCTCCAAACAAGCAAGCAGCACGCGGGCGGGCCGATCTACCGTCCGATCATCCGTGGGCCGCTACTGTGGGCGGTGTGCGCCTTTCCTTACAATGCGCCGTGTGCGCGCGCCTTAAATCATCCGCGCTTGAATACTAGCCCTTGTCTGTTCTTTCTTTTTCGTTAAGATGGAGTGGTGATAGATGTGGTTCACGCCTTGGTGGAGGTCAGGAGACCTCATCCGGGGCTACGGGATTATTCTAGAAAGTACCGCGGCCCTGGTACACAAAACGCTCAAGCAGGAACACGGTGGGTTTTAGTCAGTAAAAGTCTGACACTCCCTCAGGCTGCACACACAGCGAGAATGGTCATTTGATGATTTCCAACCGAAGAGAAAGAAATAAATAGATACCTTTCAAATTTGTAAAGCTGTATGTAGTGAGCTGAAGTAGTCTTCCACCTGAAGTTTTGTTATGCTATGGCAATCCAATGGTAACGCCATTAGTTCCATAAATCCATGGATCCATACCATCAGTCTAGGCTTCACCTGTAACATAATATGTTGGCGGTAACAGTAATACATGCAGATGAGTACCAGTGTTTACATGGAGCGACTGACTATCTGACAAGCCAGTTATTGGAAACACGGTGCCCTTTGGTAAAACTTGTTATTGAACTTTCTGGCTTCTGACTACCCATAATGACTGCCGAAAGATGCACTAAAGACAGCCGAGACCCACAATTCAATCTGTCTTCCAAAACATAGAGGAACTAGTTATGATATAGCTGTTCACCTATTCATGGCCAGACCAGATTTTAATAGTCACGCAAATATAGTTTAAAACTAAGATCCTTTTAATTCACAGGACTATATTTAAAAAACTTTATAATTAGTCGTTTACGTGAAAATTAAATAGGTACCTGTGTGGTCCTCCCATTACCAACAAACACATATGGTCAACTCGATTATAAAAATCGATACAATCTATGTTATATCGATAATTTATCTCGTTACCATCGAACATGGCCGAACGGGTCCATATACCAGTTCTCGATATTAATGCCTGCGCGTGAGTTGACTAATCACCACGTCACTTGTAATTAACAATGGTGATTATAAAACATTTATGTGGTGATAGTGTATAGTTTTGATTTACAAGGTTTTGTGGGGTACTTACTTAAATTATTATTGTTGATGGTAGGATCTTCGTTAATAAATACAAAGGTTTGGATGTAGAGGTAATTTTTTGGGAGATTGGAAGTTAGGAAAATGTTCTGAAATAGTTTCGTAATTAGTTCGATTTTTTTAGCATATGCCATTGTTAATTGATTACTATTTCCTGGGGATATTGAAGCTACGATGCACAAACATACATGCACTAATAACAATTAATGGAATTTTTATATGGTGATAAAACGTTTTTATAAAATTTTATGTAGTTCTAGAGATGGATATTTCTCAATAACCTGTGAATTATAATTGTTCTATCAGTAGCCATTTTTTAATTCAGTAAATGTGACCCAATTAATGAACAAGAATTAACTATACGTTAAATAACAACAAGAGCCTATTAAATAAATTAAAAAAGAAAGAAAATTATAGGTTAAGTAATTGTAAGAGCCTTGTATTTATGGTAGGTACTTCCACAATATAGCAGGCGTATCCGGGAAATGAGGCATTGGCTATACGTTTTAAAATGTTTTTGTGGCTCAGTGACTAATTAGGGCTTCAATTAGGTAACTGAAGTCAATGTTGGACAACATGTTACTGAATTATGTAGGTTTGAGAACGTTTAGACAGGGCATGTAAAAAAAACTAATTAAAATGGAAAATATTGGTAAAGCAAATAGAATTTGTGGAGTATTTTATTAAAATCGTTTAATTTAGTACTCGGTATTGGTTTTATAAGGAAATATAGATTCATATGGAATTCATTATGATGTGTTAGGTTTTCCAAATGGCAAGTTATTGAAGCCCTTTGAATAACGTCTTGATAACCAACGCAAAGAAAGTTAATAAAAAGACATAATGAAAAAAAAAGAACAATGTGTCGTTCATGAGAGAATGAGATTGTAATTCACACTAAAGATAACGGCTTAATTTATCAAGGGTCAAGTGTAATTAAAAAATAAATAACGGCACCCATACCATTAAAACCAGCACGTCAAAAGTATTTACCTCAGTATTTCAATAAAATGGCTGACATTTCACCGAATCTTAGGGCCAGATAAAGTTCTAGATAGTTAACTGACAGATATCGCTATTAAAATGTTTTTAATTTTGATACTGGTCGTTAATCTCACGTGATCACTTTCATCACGAAATATTTCAAAAGTTGCCGCGTCTATACGTTGTTAAGGCGTTATCACACGAACAATTAGCAATTGAATTATATTGCGGAGTCGCGTGCTTGTGTGTACGTTAACCGGCGGATAATGTTGGGCATGCGCTTGCGATCACCTGCCTTCGATGCGTGTGCGCGGCGGCAGGACTGTGTGGCTGGGACTTTAGGTTTTGGAGACTTTTGGATCCAATATCAATAGATCGGTAATTGGTATTCTGGCTATTGATGTGTGTGGATTTAACCAGGATTCAATACCGTCTAAGAATACATTCTTAAATAAATGGATAGTTCTCATTTTTGGAAAAAGCTATCGGCGTTTGATCATGGTGTGTGAGGAGTGTTTTTCTACATACTCTAGGATGACAGGCTGAACACTTTTATCATTCGTAGTAGATCTGGCTGATTGTATGCCCCACCTCTATAACTATCTGTAAAATTACTGAAGCTCATGGACGTATATATGGGGGGGGTGTTTTGGGTGTCCGGACACCCCCCATTCATATCTGTCTTACTTGTCCAACAGAAACAAATTACATGCACCGCGCCGATTTTAGAAAACAAACGTATATAAAAACGTAGTATTTTAAATCTATTACTCTAAACTTTCAACTTTGTTGCTTTTGAATAAATATTGCAATACATACATTACATATAACTTTCTTTAAAGGCACCTACTTAGAGCAGAGGCGGCGATAGGCGTTGGCGACCGCCGACGGCCTCGCGCTTGAGGGGGCCTCGCAGAAAAACTAGTTACCTATCTATTTTCGTTTCGCCAACCACGTTTAATCCTCGAACAGATAAAATATTTTCGCGCTCGCTTCGCTAGCGCATTTATATGACATAGTCTGTATTTTTCTTTGTTTTATGCCCCCACAAATTAACTAAAACAAATGGCGGCAATTTCAGCTTTACAAAATTCATAGGATACACTTTTGTGACTTAATCTAAAACAACAAAACTAAATCGCACTCGCTCCACTCGCGCTCTTTTTTTTCGATGTTTACACGTCGAGCTGGAAAAATTTCGCGCTCGCTTCGCTCGCGCATTCATATTTTTTGCTTTCTACTTCTTTGCTTCATAAATTATACACTAGGTACCAAAATTGTTTGACAACCCAATCACCCTCCCCCCTCCGGTCACGGCAACAAGGGCCTCGCGAACTCGATTTCGCCGACGTACACATTCGGTCTAGCGCCGCCACTGACTTAGATTACCTGCGACTACACTTGGGCGTTATAGTTGCAGGCAATGTTTAATTTGTAAATGATAGATTAAATTGGCGTTAAAGCTCTGTTTTTTATTTTGGGGACCCCCCCTTGTCAAAGCTATAGCTACGTCCGTGCTGAAGCTGCCAAATTGATCACAAATCACCATAGCAACCTGAATGGTTTTGGTAACTCTTAAATTACCATTCTGTCTCCCCTGTCTCCATCTTACTTCATTGTCATAAACATTCTTATACTTACATTTGCACGTCAATACCAAAATAGGGTAGGCTAGGCCGATGATTTGATAAATTACATTTTTTGCTGATTTCTGTCAAATAAATTAAATTATCTTATCCATATTAACCTCTCGTCAATAAATAAGCCAATAGGATACGGTTTAAGTCAAAACGATCGAAATCTTGTGTAATGCGGACGAAAATAACTCCGTAATTACTTCCCATGGTGTTTAATTAATAATTACGCTTTGGAAGTGTCACCTTTTGTTTGTAAATATCTTTGGGACATACGGTCTTGTGGTATTCTAGATATTGGACCGAAATATGTAGGGGGAAAGGCAAAAAATCCATGATTGTTTTATAAAGAAAACCGTTCATAAAACTACTCCGATCTCAATGTTATTGTAATAGTAGACACATAATAAATTCAATTAGAGTAATATTTCATTAGAGTAAGAAGTCGTGGTGGCCTAGTGGGTAAAGCACCAACCTCTCAAGTATGAGTGCGTGGGTTCGATTCCAGGTCAGGCAAGTACCAATGCAACTTTTCTATTTTTTTTTTTTTTTTTTT
>NWSH02000085.1:6574026-6595351 GCA_002382865.2 Heliothis virescens
TGCCTATCTGACCTCCAAAACCCAGTTACCTGGGCAACCTGGCACTCCTTGGTAAGACTGTTTGTCAGACTTTTAGGCTTCTGACGTAACGACTGCCAAAGATGATCAAATGACAGCCGGGACCCACTGTTTATCGTGCCTTCCGAAACACGGAAGAACTTGTTATGAAAAGATGGTCACCCATCTACGGACCGACCGCGTCAAGCGTTGCTTAACCTTATGATCGATCGATCCGCGCGGCTTTGACTTAGCCACAAGCTCTTCCACAATAATTGATGATGAATTAATTAATAACTAGAACTAAGCTATAAATCTGATGCAACTGAGAACAAGATTGATCAGGAATTTGCTATTAATTACACTCATTAATATTTATTACGTCAAGTTGAAGAACTTTTAGCATCTAAGGGAAACTCTAAATCTATCAGTTTGGAATTCAAAAACACTATTTTCTAACCAAAGAAAGATGGCCGATGTGTTCTAGGAAACATGGGCGATCAACAAATAGATGAAGACTAGAATTTATTTGACCGATTTCTTAGTACTTAAACTTGACTAAATATGGACTAATTAAAATTTCATTCGGGAATTATGATGGGGGCGTTTTGTATTTATGATTAACTAGTTCACTCGCATCTAGAAGTAGGTAACTACTTCCTACAACTGGATAAGTGGTAGCCTATGTTTTTTTACGAGGTGTCTGTGTATAAAATTTCATTTTAATCAGTTCATTAGTTTTAGCATGACAGATAGACAGAGTTACACTCTCATTATAATATTAGTTAGAATTTATAAATAATCTTGGATATCTCGAGTTGTTAATTGGATACTCAAAACACAATTCAGTATGCTATAATTAGGGTTCCCTTTAAGAATATCGTTTGGCCTTTTTGGAATGTGTCCAGTAATGCTACTATGATTCTTGGTATCATCGGCTAATAAAGTTTCTTGTTTATTTACTTCGCGATCTTTTGTTCAATTAGGGCAAGTTGTATTATTAGATTCTGTATCTTTTATAGATGTAGGTACTATCTTTATCGATATTTCGCTATTGATAAAAGTCTCTTTTTTCTTTTTTATTCGCAATCCTCATAAATTCGACATATTTTTTGGATTATTTAATTCTCCTAAAACAAACTTATTTTATTTATAAATCTGAGTATATTTTGGCGCTAAAAAAAAGTTTTCATAGTCATTGATTTTCTATATATTACCTTCAAACCTTGTTTTAATAATATTATAAAAGTACTCAAATCTAGCTTATTCATTTATCCAGTTAAAATAATCTTCTCACCCCATGGAATCGAGTTCGCAAACCCATGGTAATACTTTTCCCATCATTACAACTGTCATATTGGTTGTTTATAATGATAGAGATCGGCTAATCTAACGGGACAGTCTTTGTCCGTCTGTCTGTCTGTCTGCCTTTTGATCTTAGCTTTACCACCCAAGATGGAAGTGCTCTTACTTTTGTTTGATTTGTATTTATTGGGGGTGTTCTTTTTGGTCAGATTTTGCAGTTATTTTAATTGGAGTATTTTTTTATAAATATTATAGAAAGGTTTATGACGTTGTTAGTGGTAAATATTTGAACTAATGACCAGATTTTGAAAATCCTTTTACCAATAGGAAGCCTTCCTAGATTGTTAAAATTTTATTCTATTTTCCTACTAGAAGTAGATATATACGGACGTAGGAGAAACCGAGAGAAATTAATTTTGTTTTTAGGAAGTTCTAAATTCACCGGCTTTTAGAGTGTATAAGTTCCCGCACCCGTATAACTAGCTATGTTTAGCTGCATCAAAATCTGTTCAGACGTTGACCTACGCGTGATGAACATACTCACAAACTTTTCGCCTTCATATAGTACTTATAAAATAGCATTGTGAACTAAATATCAGCCGGCTATTCAGAGTCGTGATCCCGGTGTTAATTTTAATGTGAACAACACAATTAGAACGGTGCACTAATTAACGCAGTTGCATCAGTATAGCGAGCCCGTCTCTACATTATAATGTTGGATTAATTTCGTTTATTTGCCTAGCCTTTTCCCTACTGTGTTGGGGTCGGCTGCCAGTCTAACCAGATGCTGCTGAGCACCAGTGCATCTTACCGCAAAAACCCAGTTACTCAGGCAACGCAATACTCCTTGGTAAGACTAATCGTCAGTTCTTAAGTCTTCTGAAGACTTACAAAGAAACCTTCGGAGACATGAAGGAACTCATTAAAACTGTTTGTCAACAATTTTCTATGAAAAACAAGAACCTATCTATCGTTTACTTTACACAAACATGCAAAAAACCGTCTTATCAAATATGTTTCTACCCGCAGTGTCACCAGCGTCCCGTGGACCTACTCCGCGTACCCTGGTGGAAAGTAGCATATAGCCTTCCTCGATAAATGGGCTATCTGACACTGAAATATTTTTTCTAATCGGACTAGTAGTTCATGAGATTAGCGCGTTCAAAGAAACAAACAAACTCTTCAGCTTTATAATATTAGTTTAGATAAGATGTTTAACTAGCTTTTGTCGGCGGATTTATCCGCGTCCCTTCTATTTCCCGCACATAGATAAAAACATCCATACTTTTGCGTGTGTAATAAGTATAGTATAGTAAGATTAATTTAGTGTTAATACTTAAATGTTTATTAACAATATTCTGTAATAGTTGTCGAGTATTTCTGAAGTGCAGCGCTCGCGTCGCGGCAACATTGTGACTCATATCAACATGACAAGGTTATTGGAGATCGGCCAACTTGTTGTTAGGGTGGTGATGCACTGATGTGTAAGGATACTTTTGGATCATGATGTTCGGTGTTCGAAATAAAAATTTGTTATCAGAAAAAGAAACCGTTCTGTTTTCTAGTAGATAATGTTTCTATGGTATATTTTTTATTACTTTTTAAATAACTTTGGGTATAAGAACTACGAATACTTAATGAAATATATTATCCACACATATTGGTCATTGGCATAAGCAGTTAAAATTATTTTGGTGTTAGGTAATGCTAGAAGTCCCCCTACATATCTAAATAAGAAAGATTCAGGATGGTCTATAGATTAAATTAATTGACCTATTTCAAATATAATAGGTATTATATTTTTCCTATAAAGACGTTAAAGAAACTCACATCTACTGATTGGTAGCGCATCAGTGTGCAAATATCCTACAAATATAATAATATAACAACGAAGAGTTGTCTGTTCATCGAACGGCAGTGCGCTGACAGAAAATATTGTTTTACAACATTTTTCAACAACAGAACAAAGAAAAAATACTGTGAGGATGTTTTTTTAATACTGCTCTACATGAATGTCATATTTAAGTCTATTTACATAATATTTACAAAGTACTTATCTGTTTTATAATATTTACACACTTAAAACTAAAAAAATGCGTCAAAAAATTCCTCCTGATCGCTGCCAACCGGGAGTGTACCCAAAAGGCTGGCGGCATTGCCTCGTTGTATTGCAATGCTTAGTCGTTGACGTCTCCTTTTCAAGGACATCGCAAAGCGATTGGTTGACACTTCCCGTGACCCAAAGGCTGGCTTCTATTTCGGTCAAAAAATACTTATATTACAAAGACATAAAAATAATTATACTATTTCCATCTGTATATTACATATTCGTTGGTGAAAATTACAAAAGAGTAACGGTTAGGTTAATTTGATAAAATTCGGGTTCGAGTCCAGGTCAGGCTAGTACCAATGCAACTTTTCCAAGTTTGTGCTGGTGTCTGTACTTTCTAAGTATAACTAGTATACCAATTATTCTTTAAAGGTGATGGAAACATCTCGAGGAAACCTGGACCATATAGTCTGAAATTACCTACCAACCCGCATTGAGCAAGCGTGGTGACTAACGCTCAATCCTTCTCTGTGTGTGAGGAGGCCTGTGCCCAGCAGTGGGACGATTAAAAGGCTAAAAACGATGATGATGAAACATAAATGAAAAAATATAGCATCGTATATCACTTGTATTAAAAATAGTGGACCCAATCTATACTAATATTATAAAGCTGAAGAGTTTATTTGTTTGAACGCGCTAATCTCAGGAACTACTGGTCCGATTTGAAAAATTATTTCAGTGTTAGATAGCCCGTTTGTCGAGGAAGGCTATAGGCTACTTTTTATCCGGGTGCACCGAGTAGTTCCCATGGGACGCGGATGAAGCCGCTGGCAGAAGCTAGTTCTTAAATACAGCTGAAGAGAACTCGGCATTACAAGCTAGTGTGAGATGCAGTCGTTTTATTATTATTGCAGATAAATTGTTTTCATCTCATTGTAGGTCAGCGAGCGTTTAATTTAATTAGCTTTAGGCCTGTGTGTGGCGCTGCGATTATTTTGTCGCACAGTTGCGATATTGATGGCCGATTGATTACTTTTTTTGAGGAGTGCATTTCGTGTGAAGTTTGATGAGATATCTAGACTAATGTTACAAAGCTGAAAGGTTTGTTTGTTTGAACGCGACAATGTAAGAAATTACTGATCCAAATTGGAAGATTGTTGTAGTTTTAGACAGTCTATGTATTAAAGAAGCTAGGTTTTTATCCAGGTACGTGAAATTGTCCCACGAGATGTGAATCAAACCTCTGGCAGAAATAAGCTTTTATTTAAAGTAATTTTAGTAAATATTTTAAAGCAAAACTGGCATCATATGCGATGAAAGTGTGGATTGCAGTTTTTTTCTAGGCTTAGTTTAGAATGAAAACCAAGGAAGTCTTTAAAAAAATAAGTGGGCCAAGTCAAATTGCTCTTGGCGCTAATTTTAAGATCTTGTGACAAGAAGAGGTTAATAACATTCAGATTTTTAGGATCTTAGAAGATTTTGACGTTGGACTACCATGGTTGAAAGTTTATATCAATTGCAGCGACTAATCGCAAGTCTGAACCAAACCTAACGTGTTTACCCGGATTAAAGCGAATTCTTTATGGATTTATAGTGCGCTAAAACTGATTCCTGTACTATGCACTAGATTTATATATATAGGTGAGCAGATATGTAGGTGACGATGAAATAATCTGCAGTTTCTACCGAATAATTTTGAAATACATACGAAGATATAGAGTTTTCTTTGAATGCAAATAACACTGAAATTATCGGTGCTATTTGAAAAAATATTTTTTATATTCAGTAGCTTAGGAAGGTTAAGTTTCAGGTATTTTACTTAATGATATAATGTGTAGGAACTGATAAATAGATGAGTATGCTGATGCTGATATCATCTTGTGTAAATAAAGTTTGGTCACCTAACCCCAGATTCAAAAACTTTGCATTTTTAGTAACATTTCCACACTATGTCAAAAACTTTTCTATGTACTTTTGCACACAATTTTGAAAGAACCAGATAATGCATCTACATTTCAACAATATGATTTTACATTCATATAATCTGATTCTGGTCAGCTCATTAGCAAATGGTGATTAGGCAAAACATTAGGTCATTGTATTTACATCGTTTTAGTGAACATCAGCTATGGAAGCATGGGGTTTTAAAGTTATGTGTTTCTTTTTGTTGCTATTTGAGTTTGGAGAATGTGGGAAATCTCCTCCTTCAGTAAGTAAAGAGTTTAAGGTTTTTTTTTATTGTCTGCTTAGCCCTTTCCCAACTATGTTGGGATCGGCTTCCAGTCTAGCCAGATGCAGCCGAGTACTAGTATTTTATATGGAGCGACTGCCTATCGGAACTCCTCAACCCAGTTACTCAGGCAAGATATATCCTTTTCAAGACTGTTTGTCAGGTTTTCTTGACTTCTGATGATTATGACTGCTAAAAATGTTCTTATAACAACTGGGTCCTACCAAATAAAAGATGCCTTTTGAAAGACGGAGGAACTTTTAATGACATACATTCAGGGTGACCCATCCACGGACTGACCACCTCAAGCGTTGCTTAACCTTCTGATCGACTATTGCGTCTTATTATTCCAGGGCCCATTTAAGACAACAATTATCAGTATCAAGGATTGCATTAAGCCCAGCAAGCCATACTTAGGAGACCCTCCTGTGGTTTTCAACGGGGTCATCCAAAACGACACACTTGGTGGAAATATTACCTTCTTAAGAGACACCAGGAATATGAAGGTGGATATTTTTGTGTTTCTCATTAAAGTTCACCTCAATTTATTCAGCCACTTTATCGCGAAAAAATATTATTTGACATTTGGTCATGTCATTCAAACATGTTTTCCATACACGGGAATGATGGGGAACTTTCAGGTTTTGTTTACAATGGTCTTTTGAACAATCGTAGGTAGCAATATTCATCTTGTAGCGAATTAATGTAATTTCACCCGACTTTTTTAGTCTAATTCGACCGGACTAATATTTGAAAAAGAAGATCTGTTTATTATGTCTTTTTCAAGGTAAGAGTGAAAAGTTTCATGATGCGCAATGGCAAATGGAAGCAAGTGTACCTGTTCAACAACCCGGACTGTCACGGCATGGTGTTACATGTTATTTGTATGATGATGAACGTCAAATATGATAGGAAAACCTGCATGTATTTCAAGGTAATATCTCACTCGATGTGATGTCTTAAGATAGCACTTAAAAATAAAGGATCACGCCATTGCCAATCATGTAGGTATGCCTAGTTTACCTGTCACAACTTCGTCTACCCGGCTAAAAAGCTTTTATTTCAAGTTAGAGCTAATTACGTTTGAAAGCTGGAGTTCCATTAGTTGCATGTTTTACTAAACTTGCTAATCCCAAGAACTACTGGACCAATTTGAAAAGTTACTAGTATCACTAAGCCCATTTTGTTGAGGAGTCCTGTTGGCTGCTTTTTATGCAGGTGTATAAACTAGATCTTACAGGACGCAGGTAAAACTACTGGGTTGTAATTTTATACCCCCATTTTCTTTCACAACATATCTAACTTAAATTCATGGCACATTGTACCGGCACGGTCACGGCACAGCTCCAAGCCAGCAAATAACGTGTCATTTAAATTTGAACATTAAATTGTATGATGTATGATATATTTCATAACAACGTGAGTTGTTAGATAGGAACCCGCGCGCTGACAGCCCGCCGTTGGCTTTTTTTGTATTGACGTTATGAAATATGTCATACGTCATACGATTTAATGTTTAAATTTAAATGACACGTTATTTGCTGGGTTGGAGCTGTGCCGTTGCGGTGCGGGCATAGTGTGCCATGACCTTTAGACTCCCTAAAAAGTAGAAATGACTATTTCGATATATTTTCAGGGCTCATATACTTTCGACAATATAGACGTGAACCAATTACTACACGTATGGGTTTCTACAGCGATTTATGGCCGTGTCTTATGGCGAGCAGAAACTTACATGCAATCTGGAACTTTCTATTGCAAAGAATTTGACACTACCTGTGAACCGGCTTGAAGAAATTAAATGTTATAATACTAGCTTTTGAGATTTTTTAAGGTTTTTTGTAAAATTATTTTTAAATTAATAAAGATCTAATAAATTAAAAATAAATGTATGCTATTGAAAATTGGTGTGTTATTTTGGTCCATCAAGATGTTGAAGAAATATAATTATAATAAGTCCTCGCTGACAGCGATGCGGATGAGTTTTTTGATACATAATTTTAATTTTTAAAGTTTTTAAAGAATAAATAGCCAATTAAAATTTGATTTATCTACTTTAATGACTTTGGTCAAGATCTGTGATCGAGATTAAATTGAAAAATCAATACAATATTTTAAATATTTAAATAGCATAATAATTATTTCTTGCCAATTTTTACTGTCAAATTTATTGCGGTAATAAATAACATCTTCAAAAAATACAATAATATTCGGTATTTTTCAAATTATTTTTAAAATTGAGCTTTAAAAAAAAATATTATACTCTATCTAATTATTTATTCAAAAATGCAGATTATACAAAAATATCGTTCAGATATATAAAATGCAAAAAAAGTGATTTAAATATTATAAAATTTAAATAAATCGTTCATAAAAATCCATCTACTTAATTTTAAATATAAAAATAAATAAAATTTCTTAGCATTCGCATTGATGTTTTATGCATAATAACTAAACCCTTCTACTACAACAAGTACATGAAAAAAAAAAAAAAAACAAAATAGATAATGATATTTCCTCTATTTAAAATACCATTAATACCTAAGGCTCATTAAGCTAAACGATACCAAATTACATAGGAAATGTAACAAACAGTTAAATGTGATGGGTTAACGGTCAGATCAACATGATTATGAAATATTTTTTCTGCATATTTTTAACTGCTTTATTCTATAAAACAATATATAGTGCTCGCACTGGTTTAACTATGGTAAGTAATTTTTACTAATTTCTTTAAAAAACATACTTGTGTCGAAAAATTTCTAGCACCTTAACTATGACTAACTTGATAGCTTAATATCACTATGTACAGTATTTACATACACAGCTTAAATCTAATATAGCGCATCAAAAATTGGTGTAGTCATGTTAACTCAAAAGTTTAGTATCACCCTTTAAGGTCCTTCTCAAAATACTTTGCTCTTCTGAAGTTCGGCATGCCCATGCGCAGTGGTATTTTGTTGCGTAATGATGTCTATTTATTTCCAGATCCAGCATTTTGACAAGAAATTCTTTGTACTACAATGACTTCTTCTAAAACTAATCTTTTTATCAATCTTTCAGGGACCCTTCAAAACTGCAGTTCTGAGTGGAAGGGATTGTCCGGACCCTAGCAAGCCGTATATAAAGAATCCGTCAATGGTATTCTATCCTACAGTCCACAATGTCAGCGGAAGAACCGTTATACATGGAAACTTTACCGTTTTTAGAGACACAAAAGATGTGAAGGTATGCTTAAATTATTTTAAAGGATTCTGTCATCCACTGCTGGACAAAGGTCTCCTCCAAGCTGGGTGGATTTGCCCATACTCACTGCGCTGGGCATGCGTGTTGGTGAGCGCAGTGCGGGATATTTTTAACTTCGGAGATGCTACAGCTCATCTTCAAGAGAGTAGAAGATATACAAGAATTTAATACCTATCTTATTCCTTAGACCTGGTCCTTGAGTAATATCACCTGGATAGGTTTTTCGGCTTACAGTTTTACTTTATGCAGCTAAGTAAAAATATTTCAAATGGAGTAACTGCCAATCTATCCCTTTCAACCTTTTTCCTGGACTAGTTGGAAGAGTTTCTGGCTTTTGACCAACTGTAACGGCTATCAAAGTTAGAATAATAAACTTGAGCTCAAACGCCTATTCATCATCTGCCTAGCCTTTCACAACTATGTTGGGGCTGTCTTCCAGTCTAACCGAAGGCAGCTGAGTACCAGTGTGTCAAATTAAGCGAATGCCGATCTGATCTCCTTTGCCCATTTAACTGGGCAATCCGAAACCCTCGGTAAGACTGGTGGTCAGACTTTCTAGCTTTTGACTTTCGTAACGACTGCCTGAGTTATTCAAATGACAGCCGGGACCCACCAATTTATAATGCTCAAACGCTTATTATGTCTAGTAATTAGTACACTACTTTTTAGATAAAAATAAGGAGCTACTTTTGGAAATTTAACAAATGGGTTTCTAGCCCTATACTGAAGCAAGTGGACTGCCACGGATCTCTACTGCAGATCACGTTTTCTGCCACAAATGTCAAGTATGACAAAAAGCAATGTATGTTCTTTAAGGTAAGGTTAATTTTTGACTGCCATTTTATGGAGATCAGTCATATTTTGAAAAACTGAGAGAGTTTTGGGCAAGTTTATAGAGCTAGCTTCCACCCGACGTTTGGTCTGCATCTCGAGATTACTTCTTCGAGCAATCAAAAAATAAGAAATGAGTTTTTAACATTGAAAGTATTTTCCGATAAGGGCCAGTAGTTACTGAGATGAGCAGGTTCAACCAAACAAACAAGCTCTTTAGTTATATAACATTAAGTATAGATTTAGACGAAGCTAATTCTTATTTTTTCGAGTCTCAAAATTAAAGTTACAACTAAAAACTCGGTGTACTTCCAGATTAATTAAAAATGTTATTCTAAATGTGCTTTACGTCAAACTTTTAGGGTGCATACGCCTTCAAGAACTTAGAATTTAACTATTTGCAACACATTTGGGCATCCAAATTACCATACGGAAGAATTCTGTGGCGATTAGAGGTGTATTCTAAAGATGGAATGTATTTCTGCAACGATTTTGATTCGCTGACTGTACCTGGTTGAGTATTATTTGCAAGATTGAATTACAAGTAATAAAAATACTGTATTGTTTTTTGTCATTTTCAATTTTATTTCAGGCAGTTTACACAGTGGTTTTATTTCTTGCTTTTATGTAACCAAAAACTAGAAAATATAATTTTATTGTACCAAGTAGGTATGCCCCATGGTCTGAGGGAACTACTTTCTGCATCTGGATAAAAGTTAGCCTGTACCCTTTCCAGGCTCTAGAAGTTTCATTTCAGTCTGCACACTTGTATTGTAATGAAAGGGTATACAGACTAGACAGATAGAGTTACTTTCTGCTTTTTACAATGCTATTAGTAAGGAAGTAAGTATCGATAAAGCATTTAAAGCTACGGTAGCTCAATATCCAAATCTTCTTTATCACAAGAACAAAACAAACACACAATAAAATCCTATTTGTATAATAATTCAATTATCAAATCAGCTTATTGGTAGAACTGGTTCCTAAATCCCCAAAACTGTCGATCGGTACAGATGCTAGCAAATTACTCTACCACAATCTGTCAAATTCCTACAAAAGATTTTCATCCTTATCACAAAAGTGGAAGGTTGATTTTCGATTGGTAAAATTTTACAGATTCGGGTAGGTTGACCTGATGGCGTTTGTACAAAAAATGGTAAACTCATGGTACGATAAATCATAATTAGGAGTGAAGTTAGTTTTCAACGGGTGCCGATATGGACGTAAGCCGGAGAGCACCATTCTGAGACCTCTTGGCTTTTGACTCGACAGCTCATATTTTATCGATACTGACAATATGGTGCAAAGATGCTGCTGTGATTTTTTTGAGGTAAGTTTGTTCCTGTTTAATATTGTTGGTGGTTTATGGGATAAATATTTTTTGTTGTCAGTCAGTAATTTTATGCATACAGTGGTAGATGAAATGATTTTGTGAAGAGTATTTAGTAATACATAGATAGCTTTTGACTATACATGTATGTCTGTCAGACGTGTTTTTTATGGAGATTAAACAAAATTACATCTTAAAGGGCCAGTTTCAGAGATTCCGGATAAACTTTTAGGTAGCTAATAGATAATTCCATAGAAAGGTTTAATATTTTGAATACTTGTCTATGGTATTATCCATCAAATAGGTATCTAGAACATTGTTTGGAACTTGTGAAACAGGCCGTAAAATTACCGTTTATTTTCTAATTTCCTCTCTACAAAACCTTTTCTTTTTACTAACAAGAAGGTGGAAAAATATCAATACCATTTTACATAAGTTAAAAGATGTACTTATGAACTTAAAATTAACGCGAAATTAACCCACAGCGCCATTTTAGCGCTCCCCCAACTTTTTGTATCGGTAATGTGGTTTCGCGACAGTACGTGGGCGGTAGCGTCAACAAATGATAAGTATTCTTTTGACTGTTACGAAAATAACTGAATTTGATTTAAACAACTATTCAATAAGTGTAGCGGGTATTTTTGCTTTATGTTTCCTTGATTTTGGTATTGAATTCCATTGGCACGTTTTAAATTATTAGTTGGCTCGTTGGAAAAGGTTTGTGAGGTTAAAAATTGAAGCTGAAATGATGACGTCATTGTTTTCGGTGCTCTCAAAGAAATTACAAATGTATTCTTCTATACATTTCTATCTGAACTCACTATTAATTCTTAAACCTATCCAAAGTTATTTTTTTTTTTTTTCAAAAATGAATACACTATCAGTAACTCGGTTGCTTTGTATGAAAAATATTTTTTTATGGCGGAATTTGACTGATTATGATAATGACAGATATCGTCTTGTGGAATCGATAATTAAAATATTGCAATCAATATAACTAATAATATAACAAAAATCAACACTACACCAAAACACTAAACTAAAATCGATATAAAATCGAATAAGCTTAACGTCACTCGATATCTCGATTCACGGCCCGCCGATAATGTCCGATTATTTTAAGCAGTTTACATTATTTTGACAGGAGTGACAAATTGAATGCCTCCCTGGCGGATGTCGAAGATTCATGGGACGTCGTATAGGGCCGGATTACGGATTCCAATTAATAATATTAGTATTTTGTGCTGTTAGTGGATTGGTGTAAGTTGGGAATTGGAAATTAGGTGTAAGTGTATCGAAAATGTTATTTTGTGGTAACTGGATCAATTGATTTATAAAGATAGGAACTTTTAACGCTGATTTAGAAGTTATTTATATGCTTCTTTTTCTTAATGATAACGTATAGGAATTCCTAAAAGGTGGTCTGAGTTTATCAATAATAAGTGATGAATTCTAGCCTAATTTCAATCAGATGAGATTCAATTTCATCGTACTAAGTAATACTGCCACAGAAAAATATACAAAAAAAATATCTAGCCCCTTAAAATCATAATCACCTTTAAAGATTCACTTAAGTAACTATACTTATATAACCTACGGTTACTAATTTAAGTTTCCATACTTACACCGTTTCTCTTGTATCTATAAATAATATTTTACCACAATAAATAAGATGGCCGATACTAAATCAATTGATGGACGGCGTGTCGGTATAATTACTGCTTATGCCCTTAGCATATAGTTAGGGACGTGTTATTTGTTAATTTTAGAGTATAATATATATTGATTTGTGTTAATTTTGTCGATATTTTGGGTTGTGGGGTTGGTGTCGATATGATTTTAGCTATAAAGACTTCTTTTATGTTGTGTATGTCTGTTCTCTGTCGTTACAACCATATCCCAGGGGAAACCAGCTTCTTAAATCCGGATAAAGAGTAGACTACTTATGTCCTTACTCAGGCTTTAGACTCTTGGCAATCTGTGAACCAATTTTTTTTTACACGGTTCGAAAGCGTGGTGGCCTAGTGGGTTAAAGCACCATCCTCTCAAGTACAAGTGTGTGGGTTCGATTCCAGGTCAGGCATGTACCAATGCAACTTTTCTAAGTTTGTATGTACTTTCTAAGTTTATGTGAAATACTAATAGCTGATTAAAGGTGAAGGAAAACATCTTTAGGAAACCTGGACCGTAAAGTCTGAAATCACCAACCTGCATTGAGCAAGCGTGGTGATTACGCTCAATCCTTCTCTGTGTGAGAGGAGGCCTGTGCCCAGCAGTGGGAGGATGAAAAAGGCCAATTAAGTAGTTTGTCGTAAAAACGCAACAGATAGTCAGACAAAGTTACTTTACATTTTTATTATTAGTACCCAAGGTTCTGGGTTTTGCCATCTGTGTATAGGTACCTAGACCCAGGAACTCCATAAATATATTTTAAATACTGACTCAATATGTCTAGTTGTTTCAACAGAAGCAGTTAAGACGGTATCTTCTCTTAATCTCTACTAATATTCTGGTAATAAGTAAAAAAAATGTCATTTCTATTTTATCAATGAGCAAAAGCAACTTGGAAATCGATACAGCGCCAATCAAAAATTAACCTTAAATCTACGCTAATAAGGATGAAAATAGATTCAATAATATAGCTTTCGATTCTTAAAGAATTTGATTAATCGTCCAAGCGGACAGTAGCAGTATAATATTTTTTTTCAATTTTTATATTTCGAACGTCCGGTGACTGGCCACTATTGTATTCGATTCATTTATCAAACTCCCAAAGGATCAAATCGATTTGGATATTTTAATATCGATACTTTTGTTCGAATCGGGTTGTATCGTTTATTTTTATGAATGGCAGGCATTAGTAAGGGGATAGGAATGTGTGAATGGGATCTTTGTAGGAATCGAATGTGTTCATCACGAATTCTCGATGGTAGTTCAGAAGTTTTGATGTTTGTTTGTCACTATACATATAACTTAGACAAGTTAATTTATTAACAAGTTTAATTTATTTTATAGCTCTGAGCGAGAAGTGCATAGAATTAATGGTGGTCAAATATTATCATACATTTAAAATATTATCGTCAATTTTAATAAAGAAAAATATCGTTTATTCGTTGGTTATTTGATTATCCTTGTATGGAATAATCAGTTGTAGGTACAAATGGATAATATGCGGACAGTGTAATAAGACTTCGTTCCTTTAAAAGAGATTTTTGACCGACTTCCCAAAAAGGACGTCCCAATTCGTATTTCTTTTTATCAATGAAAGTTTAGTAAAGCTATTAACCTATAAATACCTATTACTACCGTAACCTAGCAAATGAGCCAAACTTACAAGTAAAAGGTACAAATACAGTTTGTCCGTCATCCATCAGAGTTGTAGTTGCGAGGAAGGGAGATAAAAATGATTATGCTCGTCTACTTGATCAAGATAATTGAATATTGAGGTGATAGACGCGATCGGTTTAAGCCGATCGGGTGCCACTGCGCATGGGTACAGGGTGCTTGGAAAACGAACTGTGACAGAAGTTGGATAAAAATAGAGGATTGGTTAAGAAAGGTATTTAAGTATGCAAAAATATAGACAAGTTTCAAATCTAATCAAATCCATTTATTGTTTGTCACAGGTAGTTCTTACAAGTTTAATTGTTGTATCACTGTAACATACCCATGGGGTGTACCATGTTCATTAATAATAGTAGTAGTAAGTTTGACACAAATTACATACTCTATAGTATGAAATATTACTCATCATTGCCTTGGTAAGATAACCCAAGAATTTGATATTATTCTGTCACCTAAAAATTAACAAGCCAACATGACTATCAAATGCTTCTTTGATAGTCCATCCATAGTCTGACTGTTTTTTGGTGCACTTGACAGTTGCTGTCTCTCAGGAAAAATACGTCAGTCATCCCTCGAAAACCGACAGCTGTCAACTGCACAAAAAAATCAGTGGCACTTTTACCATCTCAAGAACATTGTTTCTGTCAAAATACAACTATCCATACCCCGCTCTAAATCCAACGAATCCTGTAACATCTTATATTTCTCAAAGTGACCCCCCTGTACAAACAGTTGCGGTAAACGGAAGATCTCAGTCCCGCGATACTGTCGTAGTGATAGATAATCTTTGAAATCGAACATCGACGTCTGGCACCGGCTTAAGCTACGTTTATTTATTGGGCAAGGCTTGTTGGACTCCGTTGTAGGTTTCACGTTATATGGTGGTGAAGGATGAAAGTGGGATTGATGCGTGGTGATTTTGTAAGTAGCTATTGGTTGTAGTTTTACTTGCATACAGAAACTAATGATTAATGTTTAACTGATTTTAAGGTTCAACACAACCCGTTATCATTGCCATCATATACATGGGTTTCAAAGATATTATGTCATCGTTGTTTTTGAAGGGCCCCGTTTGGTCCTAACTGGGCCAAGCAGGGTGATTAGTGCATTTAGTCAGTCAGACTGACACTCCATTTTTTTTGTCCATGCGAAATCATTAGATGATCCCTACCACTGTAGGCGACAACGTGTGGAAGTGTCAGACTTTTACTGACTTAAGACCACCGTGTTCCTTCTTAAGCCCTTTGTGTACCTGGGCCGCGGTAACTCTTTCGAAGAGTCTCGCAATAATAATATCTAGTACATTCTGATCAATTTAATGATCTTCCACCTACCCAAAAACTGTTCTTTTCATGTCCATACTACATACATAAATAATAAAAAACTTTACTACAACGGTTCAGAGATTTTAGTTAGCTATCAAGATAGACAGAAACCGATTATATTTGTAAGGATTCTGAAGGCAAGTACTGTGGGTGAGCAAACCCACGTGAAATATGGATATATGAATCTACTCGTATATCATTTTAAAGAGGTCTTTATTTATTGGTCAAGTTATGGTAACCTCCTTTATCTTTTCAGGTTATACAATATACAGTCTTGCTTTGAAAGGTAAAAGATGTAATTACCAACATGTTCGTATATTTATAGGTTATATCCTTGATCCTTCGCTTTTTTACCTAAAAGATACTTATTTAAAGCAGATTAATCAAAAATATCTTCCAAATCAAAGCGGCGAAATCAAAAAGAAATAACCATCACCACTTTATTGATACCAATCACTCTATTCACCATCTTACCGATCAACCATATCGAATCACCTCCATAGCTTTCAGACATCTCAATCGCCATCAACTAATGACTAACATATGTTTACGTCAAAACTCCCAATGTTACCAAAATATAACAAATTCAGTATTACCACATCATTTTCTATGCGATTTCTACGGCTATTTCTCTGTGTTACTATATCAAGAAACTGTGACTTTACCACATTATTCTCAAAATTATAATCAAGCAAAATTAGCCTCTATGCTCTAGCCTTAAGAGTTATCGTTTTTGTGTTGGGGTGTATTTGTAAAGTGGTTTCTTCTCAATAAGGTGCGTCGTCCATCACAATCGATTTGTCCCGAAGGCGAGCGAAGATACAAAAAATGTCAGATAGGTCGCTCAATCAATATAATGACTTTATTTAAGATTGACAATAAAATATAGCTCGTATTGTGTCCATGATGAGTCGGGTGGCTGAGGCTGTTGATGTCCGTGCACTAGATTATCTTTAGTTTTGTAGGAAAAAAAAACAGAAATTTAGCTATATAGAATACTAGCCGTTTTCCCGCGGTTTCACTCGCGTCCCGTGGGAATTACTGCCCGTACCCGGATAAAATATAGCCTATGTTACTCGTGGATAATGTAGCTTTCGAATGGTGAAAGAATTTTTAAAATCGGTCCAGTAGTTTTTGAGCCTATTCATTACAACCAAACAAACAAACAAACAAACAAAGATAGTTTTCCTCTTTATAATATTAGTATAGATAGCTATCTCTCAAAGCAAGAGATCTCTGTACGTAAATAGGTTTTGTTACTTAAATATTATCTAATCGTAAAATATTTACATGACAGAAATCATTACGTAAAATGAAAACTTTTATCACAGTAAATCCTCATGAAGAAGTCTTTTAATAAACATTCACCTAAATTAAAATGTTGAACAGGTATGATTGTTTGAGATTTTGTTTTCAAACTTTATCGTAGGTTGTTAGTATATGTTTACCTAAATATCACTTCTATCTACATCCACCAATCTTAAGAACCAAACCAAACAAGAATTTTCCTCACTTCCAACAACAATCCCTCTTACCCTACTAAAAATTATTCAAAGCCCAATCCAGATGGGTAAGCTGACAATACTGATCGACTGCCATAAACCATCGTATTGAGATATCTGTCGCTCGCGAGACAATGGGTTCGATTCCAGTTTGATGCACGACGGTAACACGATTACCTTATGTGCCTATGGTTTGATTTAGTACTGGCACGGTGAGGCTGATGAGTTTTGAGAATTAGTTTGTCTTTATTGGTTTTTTTCTTGGCTTTCAAATCTTAGTCATCAAATGGTATATGTGTGATTTCCTTCACAAATCATATAATAGAGTGAATTAAAATTCTGATCTAAATATCATGATGAAACAACAAAAAATATTGGTTTGCTGCTTTGCTTAATATTGTATGGAATTATATTTCAACCACTTTCATCACCATCATCCTTCTGCTCTTATCCCAATTTTATTTGGAGCCGGTGCAGCATGTCTCCTTCTTCCATACTTCTTTGACTGACGTCACCACGCAACTGACATATTTTCAGCCATATTGTCTTTCACACAATTGATCATCATCATCATCATCATCAGCCTTTTTAATGTCCCACAGTGGCGACAAGTGTCCCAGAGTAAGCGTTTATCACCTAATTTTCTCAAAGTAGATTTCAGACTTTAAAATCCAGGTTTCCTCAAGATGTTTTTCTTCACAAAATCCATATACCATTTCAAATCTTTATTTTTACATAAAAGCTTGAAATAACCTATAACCATTTCCACATTTTCAATACAAAATCTAACACTTCTTCCTACAAAATACTCATTGGAGATTCACCATTGAACACACCACATACAATGACATAAAAGACGGTTCCCTATCGCTCTCATCATGGTGAGACCTCAGATTAATGAAGTACATAGATAAAGAGTATTTTAGCAGAAATCAACAACTGTAATGCCATCCCAGTCCCGCAAAAAGGAACTCGTATTCGATAAAACAAGATGGCAATGTTTTTATCAACATGCCAAATTCAAGCCGCCAAATGCCCTCGTTGTCAAACGAGTGTCATACGCTGTCAAAAGCTATCTTATTTGGTAGGATGTTACTCAAGTCTTATATATCATTAGATGATAATTTTGACGTTTTGAGTAGTAGGTCATTTCCAGCCTTAGGGATAATCTATTGTGTCATTTATCTAAGGGTGAGACAATCGGCAAATGATGACAGCTAATACTAAATGACGATTGGATGGTGATTAAGTTGCTGTAGATACGACACGGGATGAATTCTGCCTATGAAAGGGTGCCCTCTGTGAGGACAGAAGAAGAAATTGGGTAGTGATGTTAGGTGTTTTTTTTTATAGAGAAGAGGGAAAACGTTGTGGAATAGTACATATAACTAGCTTAATCGTGACAGAAAGTTGACCTAATTTTCTATTAAATTGTATTGGCAGCATTTAATAAATCAAGGTCAAAAGGTCGTCTTATAAAGAAGAGAGACAGGGAAACACAGTCATTAGATTCGAAGTAATTCGTGGTATAATATATACGGTAAATTAAAAGTACTACTTCATAAGCCATTGCTATACCATGACTAAAGCAAAACTTAGAAAAGTCATTCTGTAGGGTTCCAAGCTTCGCTTAGTCTATGGCAAACCTCAGCGTTGCACTCCAGGGCTGCGTCCATTAACGTAAGTGACTCTCAGTTCGATGTGCAGACGTTTTTTGTCTGTCTACGTGATTGATAAAGAAATGGGAGGGATACGACACTTTTTACTACCAACTTTTCTATGCCATCATCAGTTTTAGTGACAAGCGATTTTGAACTCTATGATATAGGATTAAGGTCGTTAAGATTAGATCTTTTTTGCTTTTCAAAGTTTGCTAAAAACCAATCCTCCCTTACAATCTTTCGAACGCAATTTTTTGAAGTGCTGCTGGTTACTTTTTGAGCGTTCCAATTCGAATCTCATGGAGTTAGGAATAGAGATCAATAAAGATTTTGGTAACAGTAAATATAAGTTGGTATTTGAACAAATCATTCCATGGACTTGTAAAGAAATTGTTTGCAAGTGTTTTGTGTATTAATTTGAAAAATGGAAATGTAAAATGGATTGATTTGAAAGCAATATTGTCAAGTGAAGACGATTGCTATAAGAAAACTGAGCATTCAGAATTCAGAATCTGATAATATTTCGCATCGAGAAGATAAAATAAATAAACAATAATTAATACGATATATTTCATTTTATATGTAAGAAATAGTTATCCTCTAAGTATGAAAATGACCTCTGATAAGGATTAAATAAATCAGGAAAATCGAGAAAATAAAGCTTAAAATTCGAGGTTTTTTAACATCACGAAATAAACGGTATCTAAGATTTCTCCACGAATAAACTTCAATGAGCCTGATACCCGATTATAATCCTCATTGAATAAAACTCATCAGACAAAGGCGCATTTACAATAGATGTTTTTTTGTTTGTACCTTCAAGGCGGTTGACATTGCTATTGATAAATAAAAAAAATCGTGGGAGTCGCAAACAGGTATCGATTGTGACTTTTGTCGGTTCTCGTTATATCGATTCTTTGACGGTTTTTTGGGTACGGATCAGTTTTTATCGATATTTTTGTTCGGATCGAGTCAGTTGTGAAATTGTTGAGAGTTGGAGTTGCAAGCTGGTGTGTATAAGCGGGTCATGTTTTTTATTTTGGGTTATTATGCTTGATTTCATTTAAAACTTGCCTATCTGTATCAATATTGAATACAGTTCTTGGATGAAAGCTTCAAGCGTCTATTTAGCATTATTAAACAATCGAAGTCTTCCATTGAATTATTTCTGCATAATAATTTACTTCTGTGTCGTGGAATTCTTGTAAATATTTACTGAAAAGATCAGTAGATATTTACAAGACGTCATTTGTCATCTAACTATGTATTATACAGTTTTTAGCTGACCTTCCAAAAGGAGGAGTATATTTGTTTGAGTTTGTTGCATTTTAGACTACACTTTTGCTCACATCTAGATGCTGTTAAGCCGCAATTTATTAAAGTTTAGAATTAATTTTATACACAACTAGCTTCAGCCAGCGGTTTCACCCGCTTTCGCGTGGGAACTGCGGCGCGCACCCGGATTAAAAGTAACCTATAGCCTTTCTCAATAAATGGGCTATCTAACATTGAAAGATTTTTTCAAATTGGACCAGTAGTTCCTGAGATTAGCGCGTTCAAATAAACTATTCAGCTTTATAATATTAGCAAGTATAGATAAAACAACTAAACTTAAAGCTAAAAACAAAGTTTCAGATGGCTCACTGGCTCCTTAAAATAAAATATCAGGACTCACACAGGTATCAATCTTGGGCCATAACAGTTCGAATGACGATTACTCTCGATTATAAGTAGCGATCGAAATAAATGTAAAATCAATATCGTAAGCAATCGCTCTGATGATGCGCAAGAGAGCTATAAAAGTTCAATCTCGGAAGCCGTGGACTTATTCTGTTAAGAAAATATGATTTTAACTTAATGTTATCGAGAAATTAAATGTACGTAGGATTTGAATTCTTTTCTAACTCGCAAAGATATCCTGAAAAAAAAATCTCACTGTTTCTCGTGGTTCCATCGAGAGGGAATTACTTCTAACATCTGGATGACAGACAGCCTTTATTCTTTGTCATAATTTAGACTATATCTGTACCAAATTTTATTTAAATCAATTCAGTAATTTTGACGTAGGCGTGATATATCGACTTGCTTTCTCATTTATATTTGCCAGGAATTTGAAGATAATTCTGTAAAAAATATCTTTTAACATTAAGTAAGGTCGGTAGGGGCAAGACCGAACGGTTTTTCGATGAGATGAGCAGTGTTGTGTTTGAAGACGTGTAGAACCGTACATATAAGCGTATTCTAAAATGTTTTTTTGTCATGAGTAAAGAGCAAAGAACATATTTTTGTATTATATTAATACCTTCCTATTAAATCTATTCGAAAGCAGAAAAAAAAATAAGTTAAATGTTGTTATTACGAAAATATGTCTAGGGGAAAGACAAAAAGGTGATGGGGAAAGACCGAAATAGTTTCTAAAATCGTTNCATATTTTTGTATTATATTAATACCTTCCTATTAAATCTATTCGAAAGCAGAAAAAAAAATAAGTTAAATGTTGTTA
>NWSH02000085.1:6595451-6652905 GCA_002382865.2 Heliothis virescens
TGGAGTTATGGATGACATTTTGTGTTACCCCGTTTTTCATCTTGCCCCCACTGACCTTACTCCTATTTTAGATATTACATGTGCATCAAACTTTTTTGCTCCTTTATTTATTATTAATCTTCTAAAAGCATTTCACATTAAATCTCCCTATTATTTCCATAACACTGTTTACTTCAGTACTCATCTTCATCAGAATAAGGCCACCGCCACAGCGGCGGCGAACGTGCGCCCGCGCTCTTTAATTTGTAAATTGTGCCGCTAGCGCCATCTATTAGCGGGAGCGCTCAGCTACCGTACATTCAGTCATTATATATTTTGTTTATTTGCTATGGTGAGTGATTGTTGATTTAAATTCAAGAATATGGATAGATTTACTAGTTTTATAAATATGTAAGTTTTGTGAGCTTCCCACGTCAAAATGAGCGAACCCATTGCAATAGGTGGTCCCTGAAAACGGTTATAGGTTAAAAGGCTTTTAATCCAGCTATGGGCAGCTGCGGACGAAACTGCGAGTAAAGCTAATACTAAGGTACCTTTTTTGGTAGAAAATCATCAAACGACCTACCTGCCGTGGGTGCAGCGTGAGGGAGTGTCAGACTCTTACTGACTTAAAACCCACCGTGTTCCTCCTGGAGCCCTTTGTGTGCCAGGGTCACGGTAACTTTTTCGATCTGTCCCACAGCCCGAGTACTAAGGTAGCTAATATTTTCATTATTTAGTTTTGATTTTTGACCCATTCCTTCAACGAAATTATTAATTGCTCTACAGAATTCTCTAAAACTCATCATCATTTTATGATATATACAAAAAAATATATCTTGCTAACTGAAATGTGCAATATAAGACATCCAATCATCATTTAACAGATGTAAGTAGTTAATAAAATCGGTACTTTTGCTTTCAATACCGATTAAAAGTCCATTATAGAGCGTAATTGCTTACGATTGTAAATCGAGTGGAACGAGCATCGATGCCGCCTTTGATGAACCGATGTATCGAATTAATTTATTTAAATGTGGTTATGCACTAGAGTGTAACTTGTGGTTTTATGAGATTTTTTGTTGTTGATTTTAAACGCTGGATATCAGTAACAAAGGCTTTAAACTGTACTCAAAGTGATTTACTTATAGCCCCTTAGCACAGCATGTTAACCTCCCTGAATCTGTCAAATTTCAACAATCGAGTATTAACCTTCCACTATTGTGATAAGGTTGAAAATCTATTGAAGAAATTTGGCTGATTGTGGTAGGTGGATGTGTTGGCCTCTATACCAAGGTATTCAAACTTTCCTTGCACCCGTAGTTTGTCAAAATCTAAACAGCATTTTTTTGGAGACAGACAGGGACCACATATACTGCAAAATAAAGTCAATTTAGCATAAAAGCTAATCTCAATCAAAATAATCATAAATCAAACTTACATCGAATTTGAATTTCACATTACAAACATTATCAGTGTATTATTACCTCAAAAATCGACATGCAATCACGTAATAGAAACTTAATCCGACTCACGAAATTTTACACAAGCTAATCTAACCCTTAAATCATTCACATAAAATTCAAAATAGAAAAAACTGAACAAAATTCATAAGAGTTTTTGATTTCAAAATGGGATTTATAAATCTAAAAGTGGGAAGGAGACGGGATTATACATTTTTGTATGAGAGAAAGTGACGGGAGGTCCGTAAGACCAGTAGCAGGGAAGGTTGCAATTATAGTGATCGTGGTGCTAAGGCAATTTCCTCCGTATTTCTATCATGGTCCTAATTAGGTAGTTTTGCTAATCGAATCGTATGCGGTGGTCTGTCGTCATTATTTTGATTATTCCAAGTGCGATTCGCTAATAGAGAATGAAATTGGGATCCTTGAGCATTATTTTTATCGCAGACTATGTGATGGGATAGTTGTTTTAACTTTACTATTTTTTTATGTTCAATAGAAGTTCTACTGCATAAAAAAAAATATTGATTTAACTATTGATTCATTTATGGTACCCCCATAAATGAATCAATAGTTAAATCAATATTTTTTTATTTTTTTATTAATTTTTTTATGCAGTAGAACTTCTACTTCTACTTCTAAAAGAAAGTAGATGAGTGCTTTTGGTGGGTGCAAAAATTGGCATAACGAGTTCTCCCGTGTTTCGGAAGGCACATTAAATTAGTAGGTCCAAGCTGTCATTATATCTTTGGCAGCCAAAAATTGTGAAAGCTAGGTCTTATCAAGGGGTATTGGGTTACTTTGGTGGCTGAGTTAAGAAGTCAGATAGACAGTCGCATCATGTCTTTTGATAGGTGTTCTGCTGCATCTGATGAGACTGAAAGCCAACCCCAACATAATATAGCCATTTCCTAACCATGTTAGAGTCAGCTTCCATAGAAACGTATGCAGCCGAAAACGGGATTTTACTGGCTGACTTATGAGTGTTGCCCAAGATGAATCAATAACAGCTTAGGCGGGTTCCACCATAGCCCTTACCAAATATATCCTTCAGTAACCGTCGCCATTGCCATCTTAGAAAAATATACACTGCTCTAAGGAGAAAATAAAAAAGAAGTTCTACATACGTACATTCAAAAAAGTCGTGTCAATGTCCCCAATTACTTAACCCTATCCGCACCTAAAAAACGACAATATTCAAAAGTTTTAAACTCATCTTTCATACCACATCACGGAAAGCCGAATCTTGTTGATCTAAAACAATGCTCCGACCACGACCACGACACTTAAGATTGGACAAACCGATAAATATATTATTATGGTGTATTTTATTTAAATTTATGTCTTATTTTCTGTTTCTTAGAATTTATTAATCGGCTAATATGAATTCCGTTTGTGTTTCCACGTTGAGAGCGGAATTTGATATGTTTTTTGTGTTTTTTTTTTGCTTTTTATGGGTTTGTATTGATTTAAGTGTTAGTTTAGCAGTTTTTTGTGATTAATGGGGTATTGGTTATTTGTTTGTTATTCATGCTGATGATAGATTCAGTTGGGAAAAAATATTTGTTAATAAAACTGAGTTTTTTATTCTTTAATTTATTTATAATATTTTTAATAAATCTAGTGTGATATAATATTATTTAATTAAAAACAAAATAATAACCTATTTTTCTGTGATAATTCCAAATGATAAGAACAAACCAACTGGTTTTCCATCATAACAGCTACAATTAATGTTAATGTGACCGAACTCCGAACGATTTCAAAGAAATGTTTTTCTAATTAAATTTAAAAGGATATTTAAAACGATGCATACCATTTAATACTTCACTGTTTCTTATACAAGCCGCCTCAATAAAACCAGTGTTCACTCATTTGTCAAACTGTGTGGATATTTATTTATCACAGACCCACCACGAGTAAGAAATACCTGAACAAAAAACCATCAATTTACCAGCAGAAACCTACTCAAACAGCCTTATGTCGTAGCAATAAGAACTATTATTAACATAGTCACACGCAAAATGGAAAATTAAAATTGTTTATTTATTGACAAAACAAACTTACGTTTACATTCTGAAACTAAATTTTAATCTTTATTGTATTAAAAATAAGACTGAATTTTCTATGGTATTTTGAAGGTTAATAGTAATAATAAAATTGTTTTTGTAAATTGTCAATAAATTCAAAATCTATAGTGGGGTCGTTGCGACCAGGCCACTGTTTTTGAGTGTTAATAGATTACAAAACTGTTTATATTTATCATTATTTTATCGCTTCAGTATTAATGGGTTAGATTCAATATCGTCACTAATTTTAGATGTATAACATCGATAAGGAATAACGGGAATAGTAATTCCTATTCATTAATTAACTTTGGCTAGTAACAATTGTTGTTTGACTGCTACAACTGCAAAATAGTCTACTAAGATGAACCAATAAGACTGATAAAACAAGTGCGAGTTGGACTCGCGCATGAAGGGTTCCGTACCCCATGCCCCATAATATTTTTTTTCATTTTTAGTATTTGTTGTAGCGGCAACAGAAATGCATAATTTGTGAAAATTTCAGCTTTCTAGCTATCACGGTTAGTGAGATACAGCGTGGAGACAGACAGACAGACAGACAGATCGACAGACAGACAGACAACGAAGTCTTAGTAATAGGGTCACATTTTAGCCTTTGGGTATGGAACCCTAAAAAAATTGCTAGTTTACGTCAGCATAGCAAAAGTAGACTAAGCGCCAGTTTCAAAGGATCCAGAGAATTTTCTAGATGGCTACCCGACAGATACCGCCATGGAAATAGTTTTGAATTTGGTTACTTTTCTGTGGCCATATCTGTTAAATGGCTGTATAGAACCCGTGAAACTGGCTATAACTATTCACGAACGTGTGAGAAAAATAACACAAGAAACCAAAAAAACCAAGAATTTAAAAACACCATGAAAAATTCTTAATCCTTTTAAAATCTAAACCATACAAATTAGCCTTCTAAATAATCCTACACCAATAGAAAACCTATAACCTTCCAAGCATATCTCAACTAACATATTATATTTATTGATTCAACCATCCCATACGACAATAAACCTGACTTCTCATAACACAATATCTTGTCCATTTTCTTTGTGAATATAATTCTTGAAAGTTAATCAATTCCAGTACAATAGTTGTACAGACTAATAGTGCGCATAAACCATAGACAAAGGATAAAGAGCGAGCGTTTGACCACACGACGACCGACCACAGAGTGGGGACCATAGACTTAGGAAATATGGAAGGAGTCTTAATACTTAGTCTGAATGTTAGTTATCGCTTGAAAATTGACTGCTGTCGACTGTACAAAAGACACGGTGGTACTATAATCTATTTTATATTTGAAGATCTTTATTTAACAAAGTTGCTAAATCTTCTTGTTATGTGGACAGATTACTTACCTATTGCGGAATTCAATAATATATCTATATTTCGATTTGGTTTGTAGTGATAGGAATTTGACAAAATTCAATCTTTAGTAAGTAAACAAATCAACAGAAAGATAGGTTATTGGGAACGGCGTACTAATATTATAAAGCTGAAGAGTTTATTTTTTTGTTTGAACGCGCTAATCTCAGGAACTGTTGGTCCGATTTGAAAAAATCTTTTAGAGCTGGATAGCCCATTTATCGTGGAAGGCTATAAGCTACTCTTTATCTGGGTGAGCGGGGTAGTTCCTACGGGACGTGGTTGAAACCGCTGGCAGAACCTAGTTACAGATACAGCTAACTGCGGAAATCAATATTCTGTCTATCTCTGGATTTGCTTACTAGTGATAGAATTTTGACATTAGCCCCATACAAGTTATGTCAAATTTCTATCTCTGGTAAGCAAATCCAGAGTTAGATAGGTTATTGGGAACGGCCGTTAGTCGTCAAGTAAGTAAGTAGTCAAGTAATCAATTCATCTGTTTTGCTTTTGTGTTTAAAAGGCTGACTCCATTTCTAGAAAGTTCTTTCACAATTCTTATAACCAAGTTGCTTAGCAACAAACCTGAACCATCCAGTGCCACATAGAACCATAGATCCCGCGACATTAATATGTAACTTCTCTATACGAAGGCGTGGGTTGTTCCTGGAATAAGTCGCGGGCGAAGCCGGGCATAACTAATAACTTGTCGCGCGAATAACATACGTCTTAATCTATATCGTGATGTATATTGTATTATATGTGTAGTTTGTACTGAAGGTTTGAAGTAAGGGGAAAGAAAATCGGCTAGGTTAATCTATTCCTTAGTTTCCTTAGTAGAGAGTAAGGAATAGGTGTTCAAAACAACTGGAAACTCACCACTTTAAAAGAATAAATAAAAAAATGGTGTAGACTCACTTATATTAAGATGTGAAAATTAGTTAATTGTTAAATAAATTGATGGATATGTTACAGTAGGTACATACTGAACAAATTTTGATGACTTTACAGTTACAGAGCTGATACATCAAAATAAAAATAGGGCGATTTTGTTCGCGAAATAGTATTTCCCTCAGCACACTTGATAATTATCGCAATTGCTCCCATATTATGTATGGATTTAGATCATTCTTTATAAATACAGGAATCATATATAACACCGAATTAAAATGCAGTACCTAGAATTATCCTATTTTCAAAAACTCACCCCCAAAAATAAACCGCAATTAATCTCACACCCACAACCCATAACTCACCAATTCTATGAAAACCCATAATAATCTAACCCTTCAGTGTGCAAGGAGGCACGTTCAAAGTTCTTAGAGGTCAACCCTTCCACGAAGTGCATGGACGGAGCTGATGACGCGATACCCTCATCTCGATGTCAACGTCACGTACTCGGTGCACGAACTACTGGTTCTGTGTATGTGTGAGTGTGGTTGTTCAATTGTTTTTTCTTGGTTGGTAATTACACAGAATAAAGATGTACCAGCAATGAAGCTTAGCTTTTTTTGTTATCGATGGGATATCAGAATTCCTCCCTCTCGCAGTGGACGACAGCATGAGTGTCAGACTTTTACTGACTAAAATCCACCCCGTTCCTTCGGGAGCCCTTTGTGTGCCAGGGCCGCGGTAACTCTTTCGAATAACCCGCAGCCCCGACAGGCATGAAGCTAAGCCTTGTTGTCAAAATGATGACGTAAGCACCATCGAAGCATAGCGTTGTCACTTGGTAGTACTGACTTAAATGTCTGTCAAACTTTAGTTCCTATTTCGACCAAATGCTAGCTGGCGCGGTAGCTCTTGACGTGACAGTCAGTACTGACAGCACTGGTAAAGGTACAGACGACAGCACATCAAGTTACCAAAATCTGTCAAATTTCTGCAATCGATTTTTAACCTTATCACAATGGTGGGTAGGTTAATGTTTGATTGGTAAAATTTGACAGATTCGTATACGTTGACCTGCTGTCGTCTGTACATAAATAGGCGGTTGTCCTACATAAAACACTGTTACTCAGCTGCATTCGGTTAGACTTGAAGCCAACCCTAACATAGTTGGCAAAAGGGTAGGCAGATGATGAATTGAATATGAAGATATCTTATTGCAGTAGTTCAACCGTTGTTTGTCGACGATGTATTAATAAAATCTACAACCAAAATGTCAATATTGTTTTGTTTTGTTTATTGCATTCAAAAACATTTGTTATCCGCGTTGTTTCATCGGAATGTGTTCATAACATATCTTTCCGATCAGTATAACTTGCTACTGAACGGTCAAACTTACAAACTTATTTGCTGTTCTAAAACAATAAAACACAGCAATATCAACCTTACAGCTTTAGAATAGAGACTATAATCTATTTTGAAGACGGTAAAATAAAAGCGTATAAATAAATATTTTTAATATTTTTCCAGTCGAACGCGCGCAGCCCGTTCAGCCATGTTCGAACGCGTCAATCGGATTCGAATTTCAAATTTGAATGTGTCAATTCAACACTGGTTTTTTGATATAGGAATTCGATAACACGAAATGTCTTCACATTTTTTTTTTCATTAAGGGTTAAGGTAAAATTAGTTTTTGATTTAAATTATATTTATTTTACATCTGATTGATTAGGTAGGTACTCGAATTAGCAATAGTTGCCGTCTTCAACCGCTACGGGGTAATTAATTAGTCAAATATTAGTTTAACTAGCTTCTGCCAGCGGGCTCGCTTATGCAAAACTTAAAGTCCCGTTTTTTCTCGTTCCCGTGAGAGTTTTGCGAAATCTTTTCTTAGCGGATACCTGCGTCATATAACCTACCTGCATGTTAAATTTCAGCCCGATCCAACCAGTGGTTTGGGGCTGTGCGTTGATAGATCACTATGTCAGTCCCTACCTTTGAGTTTTATATACATATTTAGATTCTCATGNCAAGCTTTACTTTGAAAAAAAATCAAGTAACCCATAAATCGATTACAGTGGGCATTTATAGAAAGCTATAACTTTCCCATACGGCGCTGCCTAAGATCTTAATCCGCCAGTGAATCAAGGGAATTGCCCCCGAAGTTACTTTGTTGAATAAATTTAAATTTCAATGTTACACGAACCTGATTTAGAAGTTATTGTGGAAAGATGTATTTTTGGGGTATAAATATATATACTATTTATTATTATATATTTTTTAGGTAGGGTTTTTACCGCGGTTTTAGTCGCTTGGTGCCACAGGTTGCCCAGGTAACTGGGTTGTGGAGGTCAGATAGGCAGTCGCTCCATGTAAAACACTGGTTCTCAGCTGCATCCGGTTAGACTGGAAGCCGACCCCAAAATAGTTGGGAAAAGGCTAGGCAGATGATGATGATTTAGATCTTCTCATATTGGCCATAGAAATAAAGTGCTGTCATACTTGCATTTACCCGATACCCCTCCGTAGGACTAGTGGTCAGACTTCCTGGCTCCTGACTACAAATTCAACCTTTAACGCAATCAAAAATATCATCAAACTTCGCCACAAACAGAAACGCAGTAACCATTAAAAAAAAGAAACTAAAATTGGAAACATATTGAGGACATCGACAAACAAGCTCAAAGACAAAAAAAAACTTATTTTTTCAATATCGCAGCAGCAGGTCGGCCATCCATATTGTTTCTTGACAGCAAAAAATAGGGACACCCAATGCTTTAACTGAAGAAGACATACATTAACTGAGCAATAATTATAATTCAAAGTGGACATTACTGTTTATGTGTGGGTTCAGTTATGGGAGGTAGCGGGAGCGGGGTGTGATGTTGTTCAACATGGCTCAAACTCAAAAACGTTGATGCAAAGGCTTATAAATCGGCACTTTTCGAATGTCAAAACAAAAGACAGACTTACGAATATAGACTGAAAGAAAATTTCTTTGGTAGTTATAGCAGTCAAAATATTTTATACAAATATAGACTGAAAGTAAGTCTGTCTCTATGTCACGCTTTCATGCTAAAACTACTGAACTGTTTGGTACCCAGATAGTCTGTAGCCTGAGAGCCTGAGGCTAAACTGTGGAAATCGATTAGAAAGTGCAAATAAAATCTGTAAAAGACGGTGTCACGGTTACTACCTACCTACCTACTACCTACTAATTATGCCACCTTTTTGGAAGTCGGTTGCTAAAATCCAATCAGTACAGCTGTTTAATGCAGGATTTCTATAACTTATCTATGCCTTGTTTTGCGATAAGAGATTGAATTATGACTTATGCTTTAGGTAAATTATGTTTTTCCATCAGTTATCGTAAAATAACGGATAGATAGGTTATTGAAATCGGGTCATTAGTCAAATGAACTTATAACAAAATCAACATTTTCATTTTAATCTCTTCTCTCTCATCCCTTACACCATCCTCCAAAGGTCATTTAGGCTACAAACTGACGATTATTGCTTGAATGCGATATTGATGTCGTATTCGGTAATTTGTACTTCGCAATTTATTTTTAAAACTGTTTTTAAAATATAAAGTTATGTGCAAACATAAGTTTCAAGGGACGCGACAATTTTCTTATGGACCTTTTTACGTTAATGTCTGTGCTCATGCTTTTTCTCTTAATTGTGTTTATAACTTAATTATTTTGTGTTGTTTTTGGTAGTGTGGTTACTTAATGGTTTCTTGGATTACCGTGTCCTTTTGTTCTAAGTATTTGTATGGAATAGGTAAGAGTAGTATTTTTAATTGATTTTGGAAAATAGAGGAGGTTCTCAATTCGCATATACTTATGTATTTTTTTTTGTACGTTAACTCTTGATTTGTATATTTCTGTTTTTATCGGCACAAATAAATTTCAAACCACAGTTTGAAATCATGCGTTTAATTATGATTAAAAATATGAAAATCTTAGATTATAATAAATAGGTACAAACCTATAAAAACACCTAGGTAAGTATATCACAAAATTTATAAGTACCACAATCACGTATTTGGGGGCACGTCAGTGCCCCCGCCAAGTCGAGCGCAAAGCAAATCCGTATCCGTACCATCCTTTACTGGAACCATTTCGCCGCATTTTCAGGCCCTATATCGCTATTTGAGAACCTCTGGATAAAACCAGAACGCAGAAATTTTCGTCATCCCGAAAGCTATATTCATATACTTAAAAACCAGAATTCCAAGTCTGTAGGTAATTTAGTTCCGAAGATAAGCCAAAACAAAGTTTCATATTTTCAACACTCACTCACTCATGATCATCAAAATAGAAGTAGTATTTCCCATAATCTCAGAGAGCTGAAATTTGGTATAAAGTTAGGGTTTAATGGCCATATAAAGGGAAAACTACAAAAACTAGGATAATCGAAGATCTGGAGTAACTGGTGACCCTGATTAGAAAACACAAAAGCCCAACCAAACTAATAGAGATATCAACATACCGCCTTAGGTTGTTGTGAATAAGCTCACGTTTCTACAAAAAGAAGTGAAATCATACCAAAAACATACTGTAAAAAACTAGCCAAGTCTCTATAGAGCTGTGATTTCTTTACTATAAAAGTTGATGATGTGATATGACTGATCGTTGAACTATCTCTATACGTAAGTAGGTACAAGTCAACGGCCAGTCATATCACATCAACTTTTATAGTAAAGAAATCACAGTAAGGAACCTAGGACTCAGCACGACTTTGTCTAGATTTCATTACTTTTAAGAGATAAACAAGCAGCTCCATAGAGACTTGGCTAGTTTTTTACAGTATGTTTTTGGTGGGATTACTATAACATTTATAATTGAACCCCTCCAACCTCCAAAACTTTTTAACAATCGTTCATAAAATAAAAATATTATCGCAGAAATAAAGAATAAAAACGATAATACAAAACGGAATTATTGCGAGGGATCTAACGTAAGCAGTATATTTAAAAAAGTTTGATTGAGATGGGAAACAACTTTTGATTGTATCCCAAAGAATTGGAATAAAAACGACCTATAAATAAATAAGATTGGGGAAAAACAAGGAAATAATATTGTGGAGACACGTAGGGATGGGTTGTCTGTCTGTTGGTATGTATGTGTATCTTTGTATGATAATGCAGTGATTTGCAAAATTATTTCATAGAGCTATGCAAAAAGTGAAGAGCACTTTTTTTGTTTTGTTTTAACTAATCTTAGAAACTTTTGGATCGATCTGATTCTTCCGATGTTAGGTAGGCTACTTATCGAGAATTCTACACCTAATCTAGTTTTCATCAGCACAAAGAAGTTCCCACGAAACGCGGTTGAAACCACTGTATTCATACCTACTACAGACCTCACACGATCAACTTATTCCCAAGATCCTTTCAGCTTGAAGTTCTGTATAGAAAACACCAACAAATCCGGCAAACTATATCATAGCCAAAAAATAAAACAACCAATGAATATCTTAATCCGATTGTTGACGAGATTCAATCCCGTTTATTGGCAAATATTTTGACGGCAAAGAAGCGAGACTATCACTTGTTAAGGTGAACACACATTTGTCTGAGCATGAAATGGCTCGATGAATGTGGGCTGCCCAAGATTGGGATGGTTGAAGCTCTTTGGGGTATGGGGAGACCTATGTAGCCAGCGGGTGCTCAATTGGGGGCACAGCACCCGCTTGCACGGCCTCAGTCAAAGTCAAAGTCAAATGTTTTTATTTCAAATAGGCCTTTGCAGGCTCCTATGAAACGTCACACTAGTTGCACGGTTCCAAAAAGTTGATCTCATGGAGAAGAGCCGGCAAGAAACTTCCTCGCCTCGTTGAAAATACGGTGGATATGTCCGCGAAATGTAGGCTCACACCTCTTGAGGAGCCGCGAAAGTCATGCGTAGCAGTTCTCGTGACTCCTCTGACAACAAAGCGGGAGTAGGACATGATGGCGGAGTTTTTAGTGGGTACGAGTCCCACATAACCACGTCATTTCCCCGAGCATTGTTGGTATGCGTAGGCATTTTCTTCGCTTGAATAAAAAAAAAGGGGGAGATCTAAGTCCAGCAGCAGGTGGCAATGGGCGTCGAACGAATTTTTGATTTTTTTTCTTGGAATCTTGAAACCTCACTCTCTTATCCATATCAATTTGCCACGGATGACGGTTGCTTATGAAGCTAGTTGATACGATTTTCTCAAAGCGTTTGACTTCGATAAATGTGTGTGCAGCTTTATCCTGAACAATATATTTGTTGTTTTATCACGATTGTTTTAGCAATACATTGAGTAGATTGGATGTTATGTCAAACTGTTTTCCTGTTTTGCAGTGGCAGTTTTCTGCTGATAGGATTTCTGTTTTGTTGTACCAGAATCATAACCATAACCTAATACATAATTTTGATACATAAACACCAATATATTTAATGTGTAAAAAAGAACAGTAAGAAATATCAGTCATAATAGGATACTGTATAGGATTCAGTCCGCGTTCTGTAGAAACTTCTCCGCGCACTCGGTTAAAACTAGCCTAGTCTACAAAGATTTCTAAATAGATACCTACAACATAGCCTTCCTTGATTAATGAGCCATCTCACACTCAAAGAACTTGCTGTCAAATCAGACTTGTAGTTCCTGCCATGCGATTCTCTAACGGACATATCATAGATGACAACAACGACGACCTCACAAATGACAAGCTTTTCGGTTTGAAGTGGTTTGAAGGATAAAATCGAAGGCGAAGTCGTCGTTGTCGTCGAAGGCGAGGATGATTTTTCATTTTGGAACCATACTTTAGTTCTATGTCGCGCCGTCAACATCGTTGAAGCGCTGCGATCGCGCACTTAAAGATGTTGCAACGATGATTTCTTGGTTGTAAAGATGTTTTGCGTTAGAGAACCACCCCCCTGATATTAGCTCATTCAAACATACCAGCCAAATCTTCACCTTTTTAAAATGATTATAATATAAAGAACTAGCTTCTGCCAGCGGTTTCACCCGCGTCCCGTGGGAGCTGCTCGGTGACGGATAAAAAGTAGCCTATAGCCTTCCTCGATAAATGTAGTTATCTAACACCAAAACATTATCAATTCGATCTAGTAATTCCTGAGGTTGACCCGCTGAGCCACAAAGCTCTTCAGCTTTTTAAAATTAGTATATAAGTATAGAAAGACATTCAGTTCCCAAACTATTTTCCATACGAAGGTAGACAATGCCTGGTAGTATTAACTCTACAACATCTACATCGGTTCGCGACGAATTCACTCAACTCACTAAATAATTCTTTTGCTCAAGATCAACTGCGCCAAAGGATATTTTCATTAAAAACTTTATAAGTTGTATTTGTACTGTGTTGCTTGTAATATGGGCATTTTGGTAAATTGATTATTTGACTGGATTTGTGATTTTGTGAAGTTTAATAAATGCAGTTTTGTTAATAAACTGAAATGGTGAATCTAAACGAAATCTACAATATTTATGTTTACAGTTACACTTAAGGGTTTATTCAAATTGAACAGATTTTACAGATTTTAAAGCATATATTTTTTAAGTAATTACAAGTTTGAAGTTTTTAAGAGAATGATCTGAATTGATTATAAATACTTTGATACATTTGAAACCTAATTAACCTGTCATACAAGTCATTAAAAAAAACTGTTCACTTCAAGGCCAAACTACGTTACTATTAATCGAATCTAGTCAAAATCCTATTTAACCGATTCCCAAAACGACGACAGCACATGTAAATGCTATAAATGTGTTACTCCATCTCGACAAAGTTAGATTGGCATCGAACGAACTCTGACAGATATGTCGTAAAAACGCTGCGACTAATCGCAGCGACCGGCGATTTGTCGCAACGGGTTTTATTAAAAGTTTCATTTTTATATTGCCATTTGTTATTTGGGAACAAAAAGTTTAATTCTTTATGGTAATTGGAATCTTGAGGTAAGGGTTAACTTTCTGTATGTTTGGTTTAAGTTGTGTAGGTATCAATAATGGTATTGTAGATTAAACATGCTGTCTACCCCAGTAGTTGTTGTAGTATATTTAAAAACCTTTCCCATGAACCAATCGATTCATGGGAATAGAATATCGATTGATGTTTTCACCGCACAAAATCGTAACTTTTGAGTTTATCGTGAATAAACAGAAAAACAAAGCTGTAGACATGTATAAGTACCGTATAAAAGATATATACTAATAGACGATAGTGATAAATAGCGTAAGAGAGTTAGACTTTTGCTCTTGTGAACCTAGAGATAGCAAATCGTTTGACAAAAGGGATAAACCAGCTTACAGTCTGTTTATACTAAAGCAAAAATCATAAACAGGTATTTTAAACTGTCCCACAACGATAAAACATAATTAGATCTAAACTATGCCTACTTATATACATATACAAACTTAAAACTATTCTTAAATATATTTCAAACTAAAATAAAAACTTACATAAAAAAGAAAGGGAACATGAGTGATGTTAGGCGTCGAAGTATTCCTCCACATCACTGTCCTCCAGAAACGTGCCCAGAAGACTGGCTGCATTGCCACGTGGTATGGTAATGCTAGTTCTTTCACCAAAGAATAAGCCAGCCCTCTGGTCACGTGAAGCGTCAACGAGCCTTTTGGCTAAGACCTTGAATAGGAGGCGTGTACTTGGGCCCCATGGTCCGAGCGTTTCGACCCCAAACGGCTTAAACGTATAGTTAGATCTTACTACATGTACACGCTTCTTACTCGATCAGTATCTAACCTCCTGCCTCTAACGTCTTCAAAATGGCAAGAATCTATAATTTAATGAACAAAATAACTGATCAACGGAGGCTGAAGCAAAATTAATTGACCTTTAAGCGATTCCCCCAAATATCAAGTTTGTCATCAAATTACTTAGCGTCTTAGTTAATTACTGAAGCGATTTTCCAATCGGTTGGGACAAAGAGTAGTTGTGCAGATGTTATAGGTAGGTAGAATACAGATGGTAGAAGTAGAGGTCGGTCGACTCTGACTTAATAAAACCTGTGAAGTGAAAAGCTTATGAAATTTATACCTATAAGTACCAATTTTTTCTATTGTTTTTGAGTTCATAGTTTCACCACGTTATATCAAACTTAGAATAACATATACAGATTTTATCCTTTACTGACTCAAAAATGACAATTAGAATAAGTATGGGTTCAATGATCTAACTTTCTTGTGTTACAAAAATCCTATCTAGGTATATTACTGAAACAATACACTCGTTACTTTATCTTTAATCTCGTTTCAAACTAAAATGTCAGTTCTTCTTCTTAATCTTTGGCCGTCTTTACTTTAATTTTATTTGACGTTTTGACAGCTCCCGTTGATCCGCTAGACGGAGACAAACATATTGATTTTCAATCAGGATAGAAAAGGACAGCGGTATATCGATCAGGATTAAGTTATTAACAGGTGCGTCAGTTTGTTTATGAAAGCTGTCAATTAAGGTTTTAGATTTGTAATTAAAGCTTTACTTTAGAATAAAAGTACTAAAATAACAAAAAGAGATAATTCATAGACATCAATTGAAGAACAGTAATATGAAACATTTTTTAATGAAGTCAGTTAAAACTATTTTACATCTATTAGTTATGTCATCCATATACACAAAAAATACCAGGCCAAGACCAACCGTTAATATTATGTTCAAAACCCAATTACTCACTCTCAAATTTTTATAATAGACAGAAAACTATCAAATTTTTATCCTAAGGACTGATGGGCCTGCGGGGCCCACTAGGGCCAGAGCCCGTCGGGGCTGCGGGTTGTTCGAAAGAGTTACCGCGGCCCTGGCACACAAAGGGCTCCCGAAGGAACACGGTGGGTTTTAGTCAGTAAAAGTCTGACACTCCCTTCCGCTGTCACCCACAGCGGGAGGGGTCATACTGATGATTTCCCATCGATATAAAAAAAAGGACTGGTGGGTAGTAATAAGTCATACAACAATCAACAATATGTCACTATTAAGGCCAATTTGCTTATCACACAAAACCAAATTGATCTCAACACATACCCAACCGATACCCCACCAATTTAAGACAATGAAACATTAAACAATACTACATCCATTGCCCAAACAAACGAACAAACAAATGACGAACAAACTAAAAAACAACCAATTAGTATTAATACTATCCGTGCGATGATCGCAGGCGCACATAATTGACTGCATGATCCTATATTCATACGAATGACTTCGGTCATCAATACTCTTCACACGACGAAAAAACTTAACCACCTAATCACCAACACTCAATTTTACGCCTTCATGACAACAGATAAAGTCTAAATTCGCCTGCTGATAGATTAGTACTTAGGACAAGCATAGACGGTAGTTGTAAAGTCTTAATTATTAAATACGTTTGACATCCGTTCACGCAATATCGTGTCAATGACATTAGTGTGGCGACACCCTTAGTTCTGTTGTTTGCTTGTATTTAGATTACAATTGTAATTAATTCCTGGAAGTCATTGAATTTTTTCTTGTTTATCAATTTATTGGATGCTGCTAAATTGTCTACAGTAGCATCTTTAAAAGCTTCGTCGTATATTACTCAAGTAATCATCTGCCTCGCCTTTTCTCAAAATACTCTCAAATATAGTCGGCTTTTATTTGAACTGGATGTAACTGAGTACTATAATTTTATATGTGGCTACTGTCTACCTGATAACCATTGGTAAGACTGGTTCTCAGACTATCTGGCTTCTGACTACCCCTGACTACTGCCAAAAGATGTTCAAAATACAGTCTCCCAAAGGAGGAACTCATCATGATAAAATGGTCACCCATCCACGCACGGACAGTGCCAAGCGTTACTCACTCTTATGATCGATCGATCTTATGATCGACCTCTGCAGCCATTACTTAACCAGGAGTTCGTGGCTCAGTATGCTTTACTCAAGAAATCCTGCTCAACAAATTGGAATAAGGAAAACCCAGCTTTGATTAGCTGAATTTACCAATCAAATTACTGCTTAGCTATATATAAAACTAGCTTCTACCAGCGGTTTCACCCGCGTCCCGTGGGAACTACACGGCGCACCCAGCTAAAAAGTAGCCTATAGCCTTCCTCGATAAATGGACTATCTAACACTGAAATAATTTTTCAAATCGGACCAGTAGTTCCTGAGATTAGCGCGTTCAAACAAACAAATTCTTCAACTTTATAATATTAGTACAGATAACCAGGAATACTAACATTTCTTTCTTTGAAGCTACATATTTGCATTTAGTAACTAACAATAACGAAGCAGAAAAAAATTGTAGATCTTTTTAACCATGTTTTTAAACCACAATTGATCTCAAACCTCATAAATAACAGACGATTGAAAAACTCGAAGACACATTCCCCATTCATCCAGTTTTCTAATTAATAGTTGATATAAATTCGTATAATAAATCAGCAGCTAAGACATGTGGTACAATAGTTGTCAAATGTTGTGGGCAAACAAAAACTGGAGTCGATACAAAGAAGGCGTGTATTGTATAGACGATAGCAGGTCAACTTACCAGAATCACAAATTTTAACAATCGAATATAAACCTTCCACTATTGTAATAAGGATGAAACTCTCTTGAAGAAATTTTACAGAATGTGGTAGGTTCTGTGCTGGCGTCTGTACGAATTGAGGTACTAATGTGTCTCGAAGTTAAAGTTTTTTTATGTAGAACATAATGTTGGATAACTAAAACAAATGGTACAGGTTACAGGAAACTTTGATGTTATAGCTAGAAAGAGCTTGTATTGTAAAATAATTACTTTGGAACTACTATGGTTTTACTATGAATTATTTCAAGAATCTAGAGAAAAAAAACACGTGCACGTGCCAGAAATTCGAGATAAAATGAGGATAGTAAGGGCCAGTTTCACAGGTTCCAGATAAAGTTCTACATAACTGTCTGACAAATAATGCCGTAGAAAAGTAGTTGAATCCAAAATAATTTCTATGGAATTATCTGTCAGAGCTATTTATAAGCTCTGAAGCTAGCCCTTAGTAAATCAGGAATCAAAAGCTTTTTTCACTTATACCTAAAGAATTCTACTAAATATGAAGATATCTAGCCCAAAAATAGACAAAAAGTAAACACCATACAATCTCCTTTCAATCGAAACTCCTTAGTACAGTCGCTCAAAAAAGGCTATTATTTTCTTAACGCCAAACAATACCTTTAGAGAGGATTTCTGAGGACACTTTTAATTCATATAAAATTGAATCCCACACCATTGAAATTAGTACATATCGTGCCTGTTTGTATTGTAATGTAATTTATGATTTCTTTATGACTTTGAGTAAGCTTGGAGAGGTTACCAACATTTGGTTTGAAACTTTCTTCTTGTAGTTTTTATCCCACTTTCGTATTTTTTTCGTATCATGAATTTTTCTAGTCAAACTTGTGATCTCATAAAAATCTCATTACTACGCCCTTCAACTGTTTAATTGATTTTTGTATGCATAAAAATTTGAAATAACATAACCAAGATCATCTACTAAAATAATTTCAACTCCAACCCAAGGCTACGAGGCTCCTTGATTTAAAGTTTAGATTTTTACTATCATCAACTGTTTAATCAATATTTATCAACATTCGGGACTTAATCGCAATGTATTACGATAAAGGTACGATACCTTATTAATTTCCCGACCCACCACGGGTGGACAGAGTGGTAACAAAGTTCTGAGTATTTATAAATATGTGTACAACTGCTCAATCAATATCTGACAAATATCAAAAGCTTCTATTTCACAAAGCTCAATTTTTACATCTTTGATTATAGCCCTAAGGTTTCTAACCCCTGGATGTTCAGGGGTCCATTCACAAGGCGATGTCTTCTCGCTGTGTTGTCGCCTACGCACCCCGCAGGATTGTCACTGGCCGATTATTGTTTATAAATTATTAGCAATAATGTACCTTCCAGTTGCTTCGGTAAGTGGGAATGATGTATCTAATAGTAGTGAAGGTGGTTCAATGAAAAATTATGGTTTAGAGTGTAATGCAGGTTTAAACTTATGAATAAAAAAAACATAAGTATTATCCAAGAAAGTAACAAAAAGTTTAACATTTACACCCAAATTAGGCACGTATCTTGGGTACATATTAGAGCATCAAAAATAATATTTTTTACATACGACACTGGAACTTAAAAAAAATGTGTGACAAGCCGCCAACTACAACATTGTAAAAAGGGGTTGGACAGATGATATTATTGATGATATTGGTTCTACAAAATAAACAACAGATCTTATTGAAGAAGCTTACATCGGTAAACTTTAGGCCATGACGATAAAAATAATAGATCTTAATTCACAACTTTGGTCAACATCAAAATCATAAGGACCCTTAAAGTGAGAGACAGGACAGATCAGATAATACTGACGCTTAATTGCTCATCATCACACCTAATATCAATATCAAAAACAAATATTCTAAAAGTACCGTCCAGCCCTACACTCCCATACATCATGGGAGTCATTCCAGCGATATTTTTGCCCACAACTATACGCTTTGATTCAAACTGCATTGTGAACCAGTTAACAATACGCATGCAGTAATGCAACGGCTGCATACATTTATATTTTGTATGGTAAATTAAAATTTGCTGTTTTCATACTGCTGATTTTTGCTTTGGTATTGTCCTTAACGGGTATTGGACCATCGGGTTTATGATTAGCATTGTTTGAGTATTTTAAACTGTTGTTATTGTTACTGAGTATGGGTTTTTTTAAATAATATGCTTGGTTAATTTAATAGGTATAAATAAGGTTTAAAAAATGAATTTAAATGACAAGAAAAGTACCATCGTGTTTATTAAGACTTTTAGCCACGATTGTAACTTCATGTATTTTACTACTTTCAAATACTACTATTTCTTTCATCTGAACGAAAGTATCAGCTTTTGAATTTTTATCAGTTCAATGTCCATTAATTTGAAGCCTTTTTTTCTCTGTAAATACTATTTCTTGATTTATGTCAAGTTACACCTAAAAATATTTAAAGTTTTTGCCGCAAAGACCAGCAAGAATAAGATTTCTACTTCACTCGTATTTCGAGTCACACTTCCACTAAGGCCCAGAACACACGTGAGACGTTAAACGGATTTAAAATCCATCGAAGCAGCTACAATACAGACATATATCCAAGCCAATGACTCCACAACTCCATTCATATCAAAAATAAAACAAGATATAAGGCTATTGCACACGAAGCTTTATTCGCTTGGAAATCATAAATCAATTGTGAGCAGCCACCTTTATTGTGGAAACGAATCTGTCACCGCCTCTAATCCTTTAAGAGTTTTCATATTTAATTCTCTCTTTATAGTATATGGTGTGTTTGTAGATAAAAGGTTTGTAGAGAGTAAAGAAATGGAAAAGAGGACTGTAAAATAATGGTTGTAAATCAAACTCTTAGTAGATTAGTATGTAATTTCTAACAAAAAACTCTACATTAGAACTTCTGCAAGACAATGATAATGAATTCTAACAGGTACGCATAGAAAAGCTTAAACAACAAAGAAAACTAAAGTCATTCATATTTTTACTCCTACAAAAATATTAATTAATTGATCTAAGTTACATGAAGATAAGTCAAATAACAATTTGAATATTTTACGTATACTATAAGACTAAGCAGAACAAAATCATCATAGTGTTATGGCTAAAGAGCCACAATTTGTCTCCACACTGAATGTCAATCCACCACTCATTGTGTATGTCCTTTATAATTTCATTAATTCCATCCATCAGACACACACATCTTGAATGTATGGTGACAGATCATTTCATCCATTTCTATTCGTTGATTTAGATATTTATAGTAACGTAGTTTATAATTAATTAATGTTGTAAAGTATTCTTGAATGGTCTTTTGTTAGACAAGGAATAGACGTGGTAGAAAATATGAGTGACATTAATACTAAAGTTGATGTATTAGTCAAAATGCAAGATGGAATATAAAGTAAAGAAAGACAGTAAGCAATAATAACAATTAACGTTCCGATAGTAAAAATAGTTGAGATAGAACAATTAGTACTGGAATGAGCAGATGAGAGCAATTAAGACGAACTCTATTGAACGGAATCCGATAATTTTGTAAGAAATGTGTTTAATTATTTAATTTGTCTTCATGCGTTTGTCGGTTTTTTAACTTAACTTTTTATACTAGTATAGATCGATCTTACGATGCCTCATTTAAAGTAGGGTATTAGTATTATTTTACAAACTCACTTTCCTAATTGCTTAGTAGATTTATCGTCATCTTACATTCAAATAAGCAGCTTTTATGTTTGCATAACCCCATTAACTAGACCATCATCATCTTTATCACATAGTACTGACCAAACAACAGCCGGCTCTCTGGCATCCACACCAAATTAGCCACCAGCTCCTAGCCAAGACAAAAGCCCATATCTTCAACCCTCGTGACCTGATAACAGCATGAGTCATTAATTATTACAATCGACGCCTCACTCGTCTCACAGCCATTAAGAGCAATCTAATCTTGTTAACATAATCCGATGTTGCTCAGCCCACGCCGAGGAAGTCAATCATCAGCCAGCACCACGTTATTTCGATCAAAGAATTGAGACGTTTTAAATTTTATCACGTGATCTTCTTAATTTTCATTGTTAGATATAGTTTCTAGTTAAACTGTATTATGGTTTCCTTTTCCTCTATCTGTGAGTGTTTTAGTGTTGGTTTCATTAAGTTTTACGGTGCTTAGTTTGTTATGATCTGTGGCATCGTTAGGGTCAATTGTGGTTGTAGATATTGGATTAGTAGGAAGCAACTTAAGTGGTGATTAAAATGTAGATTAAGCGTCACAGAATTTCCTAGACAACCCTAATTAAAGAAAAGAGTGTGATGGTTTTTTTAAAGCAAAATTTGAGAACTATTAAACTATATTTTTTGAACAGAGATGAAAATAATAAAGGTAAAGACAAAATTAACGAAACAAATAACTAAAGAGAAAATAATCTTCACAACCAACAAAAACAAACAAACAGATACACATCTAACAAAGTACCTAATAACATTCAGATAACTCAATTGAATACGTCATTAACGTAGCAATTTACCATCAATAGGTACATTATCGTCACCATTCTGACCCGATCCCAAAAATTAACCGTCAAAATATTCAAATCGATACATTATGGGGATCAGAACGACCATTTGGTCCACCATTGTATGGTAACGATGTGTTTAGGTACAAAGGACCGAGTGGAGAGGAAATTGGTCCATAGGACCGCTTCCTGTTGACAGTGTTAATTATTAGTGTTATAGATAAGCTTTAAAAATGAAGCTTGTTTGAATTTTTTGGGATTGGTAGGCTGTTTTAGATCGTTCTATTCTTTTGAGCTGATTTTTTTAATAGTTTTTATATTTAATAGACTTAGCTGCATAGGTGTATTCTTCGTGTAGCAGGTTATCTTTTTTATTATGGATTTAATATTTTTTTAATTACATAACGATAATACTAAAAAAATGTCCGTTAACAAGTACAGAGTATTTTCTTTCTTCATAATTCGTGAAATCATAATTTTCCGGATTAATAATTCTAGCATTATTTTTCACAATTAATTTCACCACTCTCATCATTAATCCCCAAAAATCAACTAACCTCAAAATCTCCTAACACTTTTGAACCCAGTAGCCCAAACCCGTCAGCTACCGACCATCAAAATTAATCTTATATTGACCTCAACGACAGGCCGGTGATTTTTTATCATAAAACATCAAAATCCGCTGCATCACGGGGACTTTCGGTTGATGTTTTATTTTTATTGATAAATTGATATGACTCTTCGGTTATTTGATCCGGTAAGTGTGATCCTTTTAGATTATTAATCTTTGTTTGTTTTATTTGGAGTTTCCTGACAGCTGTGTTTTGTGGTGTCGTTTTTGTTATATTGTTGACTGTGATATTTGGCAATAGTATGTTGGCACTCTTCTTTTTAATACTATTATGAGTACTTTTACTTACATTACCAGTAGCTATCGTATGTGTGTTATCTGTCAGTGCCACCTATTACTGCGGAATTCAATATTCTGTCTATCTCTGGATTTGCTCACTAGAGATAGGAATTTGACATTACTTGTATGGGGCTAATGTCAAAATTCTATCTCTAGTATGCAAATCCAGAGATAGATACGTTATTGGGAACGGCCGTTAGTTGAATACTTTATTTTATCTGTTATTTTTCATCTTCTTTGATAAAAAAATCTTTAATCCAATATGCATCTTGCTTTTAATAAAGTGTATGTTAACATGAGATTTATTATAATCTCATTTTCTTCCAAATTATATTGAAATCACAGCTCATCCAGATCTCACGATTTCAACATAAAGTATCAATTCAAGCTGATTATAACTACCCAATAATTCAGCACTTTGCCCGGCCAATCTCCATTATCCCTATATGGGCCAAACACGCTGAAACTATTAAAATCATATTTTCTTCAGTTTAAGGTCTTATAAGGTTTTTATTGGGCAAAATACAAAGTTCAAAAATAAGCTAAACATTAATTTTGGATAACTTAATCCCATTCCTGGCAAGGCAATAAGAATTTTGAAAGAAATTGGTATTTAGGTATCTACTGGTAACAAAATTAAAACTCCTAATAACTATTGTCATCACAACATTCTATTTTTACCATCTTATGACCATTTCGATCATGTCAATTTCTTCAAAAGTAATGACGATGGATACCTATCCAAGATCGTTACACTGCCATAATTACAACCTAAGAGGGAACATAAAGATTGATGCACATCCATAAAATCCACCAGATCCACAAATAGACTTACTGATGATAGACGTAGAAATACGACAGTTCTCCAAGTAATAAATATGTTTAAGAGGAACATCAATAAAATATGGTATAAGAAATAACGCAATCAGACTGGCTATGCTTCATACGAATTATCAGGCATCATTCACGCAATCATTCGAGGTAAAAGTAATAGTACTGGCGGTATGAATGTATCAAACCTCTTCGGGTGCTATTAAAATCGAATTATTGATGACCAGGGATTGAAGACCTCTCTTGATACCAAACCCTGCCCAGATCAGAGGTCTGATCAAATTGGTCGATGATAGTGAAGTTTGTTTTCATGTTTTGTCAAGAGATGGCGTTAGTGTGCTGTGCGCGGGAGTTGGTTGTGTAGTTTTAAGGTTAGCAGCGACATCTATCGTAGAGTAGCGTAAAGCTAATTTTGTGAATGCTTTATTTTTTTAAATGATTTTCTTTTTCTACAAATAAGAATGTCGTTATTAAATAACAAACACTGAAGGTTTTGTTTGATGTGCATTTCAAGGAAAGTAACATCAACCATACGTTACTTTCTTTTTACAGTCATTTTGTCAATCGTCCAAAGAAAATTTAATTTAATGATAAAACAAAACTGAAAACACCGTTTCAGTGATCCTCAAACATAGAATATGAAAACAATCGACACATTGTATTCAAATATTGTTAATAATTCACTGAATGCCAAATATATCAAGGAACAAGGAATTGTTTGTAACTGAGAACAAAAGAATTTTTGTGGTTAAGACCAATCAAATTGCGTCAATGTCACTTGATTGAGGATCACTGATATTACACAAAATTCCGACTCATTATTGTGATAAACTTTTTAATCCTTACTTTTCTTATCTACAGTCTACAATCTATTAGAAAATTAAGTTTTCAATATGAAACTCTATATCAACTTGGGTGATATTTATTTATGAACTGAGCTGAAGAAAACTTCGTGATGGATATAATCTGCAGTACCTACCTAATTAAGATAACTGCGTGACGCATTTCTCACGAAACAAGACAGTGAAACTGGAAGAAAAATCTAGTAACTCCATAAAATAGCAAAAATAACTCAATAAGCATGTCAACGACCTAACATTGACCTCACACTGCCTAGGATCAGAGAGATTCACGTTTGTACATTTTAAACGTTCATAATTATGAGTCATGTTGTAATAAACATTTAAATGTGAGATTTAAGACTCCCACGGATAGAGTAATAAAGATAATTTTAAATACAAAGCAACGAAGAGCAGGAGTAATCGCGAAACGAACATCAAGTCATGACGAGATTGAAATCAGTGCGCTGGCGCAGTCAAACGGGTTTTTCATTTATCAGATCGATTGTGGGGCGTGGCTTATAGATCGGTAGGATTTATATCTGTGCTGCTCGCACTGGCAGGTTCCTCGCTAGCCAGTTTGAGTGCGAGAGAGATAGGAAACGTTACGCCCGATCGATTCCAATGAAGCGCGTGCGACTATGTATTTTCTCGGAACAAGAAAGTGGACATACTCGTTTTAGAATATTATATACCTTGTAATAGTGTCGTATGTGTACGCTATTATTATTTTACATTTTGATTTTTTAACAAGATTAATAAAGTATGTTCGTATAAATGTTTTATTAGACTTGTTTGATGTGTACAGCTACTGGTTTTGCGTAATTTTCAAGCGAGCTGTTAAGATGCATGGTACCCGGTTTTCTGTAATGTAAATTGATTGAATTATGAGATAAAGCATTACTTAGAATATCTGTGTAACAAAAATTCTTATCTTCAGTTTGAAAATATGCAGAACGATCTTGCTGTTGCATGGTGTGATAATAAACCTAGTTTCTGGATTGTAAAATCTTGAAGCTTGGAATAGTAAATTATTATATTAAGTGTTAATTAGTGGAAGAAAGACGTGTTGAGCATGAAGGGAAAGGATGTAGAAATCAGAAGACCAAAAAACAATGGATGGAGTGTGTGAAAGACAATATCGCTGGAAAGACCGTCACTAGCAAGATGACGTCAGTTAAAGAAGAATGGAAGAACGAAATGCTACGACGACCCCAAATAATCAACTGGAATAAGACGAGGACGACGATGATGGTTGAGTCCAACCTGTCTGACTTTTAACATTCACAATTCAAAATAGCACAATTCTAATCACCACACAATGAAAAGCGTTTGCCATTAATTTTCTTCTATCATTTTAATCCACCCTTTACAAAACTTCTTAAAATACTTGCTTCATACTATAGTTTCTCAAAATATAAACTCTCTGAATCCCAAAGCTGCTCTACACTCATCTGTAGACCTTTCAATCATTATCCGTTGACGCCGTATAATTATTTAGATATGCACTCTGGACCCCTCCCCATCCTTGCGGCGTCACGCATTATTTTTTGTCTCTTTTGCAGCAAAAACAGTTCACCTTTTAATTGCTCCAAAATATTTTCGGTTCGAACCTAATGTGCGGATAAAATTGGTTCATTAATCTTAGATTTTTGAGTTTCGAGTTTTTTGAGGTGCAATAGATTAGTTAATGTCTATGGTCGCGTTGTTTTAATTTTTGAACCGTGAGGTTTTGGGTAATTTGCAAATGAATATTTTACTATTATTGGGTTTTTTATTTGTAGGTTTCTAGTAGCTTTATTGAGTCAGAATTCGTTTTGTGTTGATCTCAAAAATATTGCCACCTTAGCTTTGTGCCTAATACGGCAATTTTGTATTTACTTATTCCTGAAATTCACACTATATTTACAAAAATATTTTTATGTACCTAGAAATGCAGTAAAAAAATATTTATCACCTAACTACATTATTGCTAATTTATTTGAAGCCAGTACCGTCCTGTCTTAATACAAAATATTTTTAAACTCGAACGATGTCTTATTCATCCATAAAACTTTATTCCACTCATCTTACATTTCGCCCACTTTAATCTTTATCATAATCTATCCATCGTTACAGTCTTCCTTTATTCTTGTAGTTATACTCAGAATATAATCTAATATTTCCATCGTTACCTTGTCAAATTGCACATACGTGGAATTATTTTAAACTATGCAAGATGGCTTTTCTTGAAACTGCATAATATTTCGTACCTAACATTAATATTTCTAGAATTATCCTGCTTCACTTCTTGCCAAGGATCTCAAATAATATTTATTTTAAAGTTTCGTCTGAAAGAGTCATGTAAAATATTGGCATTCAGCTGTGTCCGGTTAGACTAGAAGCTGACCCTGGAATAGTTGGGAATAGGCTAGACAGATGATGACGACGAGAAAATAGCTTGGTTCTTTGGGTAAGAATTTATTTTGTAGGTCCTTGTGGGCTGCGGGCGAAATCGCGGGTAAGAACAAGTGGCCTATATTATAACTAATCCTTTGTATAATAATAACTTCTGTGTCTTCTATATTTTAATGTCTCTCACCATTTAATACTCCGGTACTAAAATATCCTTTCACAATGAAACAGTAAGTGGGTACTTCAGACATATTTTTATCCCGACGTAAACACAGGTACACGAGTATATTTAATTCATTAATCCAAATCGGTTCACCACAAAATCACTAGTTACATTTCGTTCAATGCCGCTTGCATTTTACCATCAATCCTGCTATCATACACTACCTTTTTCCTTGAGAATAAGATTCAATTTTGCGTGATCAAACTGCAAATATCATCATCATTAATGTAAAGTAAGTGACGAAGTTACTGATGCAGTAGATGTAGATTCTATTTCTTAGATGTTAAGGCTGATTATTGCTTGACAGGGGTTTGTTAATAATTTTGTTGTCGCAGCTTAATGAACATTTAATAACAGAGTTTTTTTAAAGGTTTCGTTCGATACGCTCGTCTATACGGTTCAGATGGGTGGCTGCAGGCGATTTGTATGTGTACAGGGTAGTTAAAGTTTAGAGAATTCATATTTGAATATTTTCAAGGACATATTGGAAATAAAAATATTTTGAATAATATTCAATATTCAGAACTTATAACTAATGAAATCATAGTAGGTAACAATAATATAATTTTAGTTGTATAGCTCAATGGTTGAAAGATGTTTTTAGAACAAACAACTGGAGCTAGAACAAGAGCATTCTTTAGAGTATTTAAGTATTTTTTCAAATCATTATTTAATGAAAACAGCCCCTAAATACAATTGACAGGTTATGGTTGGTGGACGGGATAAAATAAGTTTTTGAATTAAAAGAGCAATTCAAACATCTAAAACTATCTACAATGTAAATAACACAGAAATATAATTACACAATATATTACACACATGCACATTAAAAATCGCATCCCACAACTACGTGACATCAACATCCCACATCTCCAACAGCACTCTGTTGAACTGACGACGAACAAATCCGATAATGTGCTATGGTACAAAGTTGCTGCCGTTTGCCACAGCGAAAAACCCATTTTCTCGCTCGATATACCAGCCGTATCAGGATGAGAGCAATTAAAGGTCGGAGGACCAGGATCCTGGGGTTGTGGATGTGGTATAATCTGCGTATAGAGATTTTAGACGTTAGAAATGATGGTGTATGATATTCTGGATAGAATGGAGTAGACAAATTGATATAGATGTGAATTTTGGACGATCTGGAAAAAACTATGTCAGCAGACACGGTTAGGGCTCATAGAGGCAAGCGAAAGGACTAGTACAGTAAAGATCCTTGTCCATAAAAAGAGTAGCACCTAGAATGTCTTCCTCAGCAGAAATGTTAGATACCACATTCTAACAGTCATCTATATGAAAAATCCCCTTGAACCTGAAAGTGGTGTCAGATTGGTACCCTTCTGCCTTAATAGATCATTACTAGAAACTTCTACCAGCTCAATGGCACAAAATACACTTACACCGTACACCAAAAAAAAACAACCAACTCCAAAATTCCGAAATCCTGAAACAAAACTGAATTGCGCATAGCGTTTTTACGGCATTCGGCGGAACCGTATGACTAGACGCGGCGGATCATTAATCCTGAAGTTTCAGATGTGAGGCGGACGATAAAAATTACGCGCGCTAGCGTGGCCAAGCGTGAACCGTAATGACATGTTATCTGCGTCGCATATTTTTGGATTATCTTGCTTTGAGATCGGAGACATTGATAGGGAATGTATTTTTGGGTGGTTTTAAAAGTTGTAGAAAAAGATAGTGTTTGCTACCGTTTTCTTCGCTAGGGATCGTAAAATGTGATTGGTGAAAATGCGGTCCGGGCTCCATGGAGAGAAACCTCCTAACGATGCTTGCCATGTTCAGAAGTATAGCTTTCTGGATCAAGCGTTTGATCCAACCGTCTAACGAGAGCTTCATAAAGATTGGCGAAAATAATCATCATGATAATTTTACTGGCTCTTCCCCGTAATTCCACCAGCGTCCCGAGGGTACTACTTCTTGCACGATAGCTTGGACAGCTTACGTACTTTCTTATGCTCTAGACTACTCTAGAGCATATATCACAAATTAATTTGCTTAAGCTATATATCACATTTCATATATTTAAGACAGAGTTACTTTCGCATTTTATAACATTATAAGGATTAATAGATGATACATGATCATCACATCTCATCGATGTATAATGATTTAAGTAATAAAGCTAGTTTTATTTAATTTTAATAAAATTCTCTATAACACTTTACTGATACTGACTTAGGATCTGATCAAAATATAAGTCACATTTTAATTACGATTGAAATTTATTTATTTATTTATTTATTTATTATCTCACCAAACAATATCATAACAGGCTTATGCCCAATGCGATAATGTGGTACTAAAAATAACAAAACTAAAGAACTTAACATCTATTAAAAATTAAATAACAAATACTAAAACAACAAAAAGCTAATCCCGTTCGTAACATAAAATAAACAACAGCACCTTTGCGAATGAAGTTCAAAGATGACGTAGAAAATATTCTTCTCTATAATAAAATCGTCTGCCTAGTCTTTTCCCACCTATTTTGGGGTCGGCTTCCAGTCTAACTGGATACAGCTGAGAATCAGTGTTTTACATGGAGTGACTGCCTATCTGACCTCCAAAACCCAGCAACCTGGTTGTCAGAGTTTCTAGCTTCTGACTAAACGTAATTACTGCCAAAGATGTTCAAATAACAGCTTCACTATAATAAAATAATAGAACAAATTCACTTCAACAGACAAATCAACTTAAACTTGTCTTCCCTATTCCCCAAATATTCTAAGTTAAATTCAGAAAGTGGCTAAAGCTATCCAAATATACATAAGTGTGAACAAATCAGAGTGCAGAACTTAGTTGTAATGTCTAATGTCGTTGAATAGACTCCTCTGAGAATTAGATGGTATGCACTGTGCTGCGTTTAGACTGGTTAGTTACTTGACTTACTTACTGGTTGTTGGTATTGGTATTCAAGATTGGCACTTGATGTGAAGTCAAAAGGTGATTTAGAAATATTTTTGCGTTTTTNACTCTGTTGAACTGACGACGAACAAATCCGATAATGTGCTATGGTACAAAGTTGCTGCCGTTTGCCACAGCGAAAAACCCATTTTCTCGCTCGATATACCAGCCGTATCAGGATGAGAGCAATTAAAGGTCGGAGGACCAGGATCCTGGGGTTGTGGATGTGGTATAATCTGCGTATAGAGATTTTAGACGTTAGAAATGATGGTGTATGATATTCTGGATAGAATGGAGTAGACAAATTGATATAGATGTGAATTTTGGACGATCTGGAAAAAACTATGTCAGCAGACACGGTTAGGGCTCATAGAGGCAAGCGAAAGGACTAGTACAGTAAAGATCCTTGTCCATAAAAAGAGTAGCACCTAGAATGTCTTCCTCAGCAGAAATGTTAGATACCACATTCTAACAGTCATCTATATGAAAAATCCCCTTGAACCTGAAAGTGGTGTCAGATTGGTACCCTTCTGCCTTAATAGATCATTACTAGAAACTTCTACCAGCTCAATGGCACAAAATACACTTACACCGTACACCAAAAAAAAACAACCAACTCCAAAATTCCGAAATCCTGAAACAAAACTGAATTGCGCATAGCGTTTTTACGGCATTCGGCGGAACCGTATGACTAGACGCGGCGGATCATTAATCCTGAAGTTTCAGATGTGAGGCGGACGATAAAAATTACGCGCGCTAGCGTGGCCAAGCGTGAACCGTAATGACATGTTATCTGCGTCGCATATTTTTGGATTATCTTGCTTTGAGATCGGAGACATTGATAGGGAATGTATTTTTGGGTGGTTTTAAAAGTTGTAGAAAAAGATAGTGTTTGCTACCGTTTTCTTCGCTAGGGATCGTAAAATGTGATTGGTGAAAATGCGGTCCGGGCTCCATGGAGAGAAACCTCCTAACGATGCTTGCCATGTTCAGAAGTATAGCTTTCTGGATCAAGCGTTTGATCCAACCGTCTAACGAGAGCTTCATAAAGATTGGCGAAAATAATCATCATGATAATTTTACTGGCTCTTCCCCGTAATTCCACCAGCGTCCCGAGGGTACTACTTCTTGCACGATAGCTTGGACAGCTTACGTACTTTCTTATGCTCTAGACTACTCTAGAGCATATATCACAAATTAATTTGCTTAAGCTATATATCACATTTCATATATTTAAGACAGAGTTACTTTCGCATTTTATAACATTATAAGGATTAATAGATGATACATGATCATCACATCTCATCGATGTATAATGATTTAAGTAATAAAGCTAGTTTTATTTAATTTTAATAAAATTCTCTATAACACTTTACTGATACTGACTTAGGATCTGATCAAAATATAAGTCACATTTTAATTACGATTGAAATTTATTTATTTATTTATTTATTTATTATCTCACCAAACAATATCATAACAGGCTTATGCCCAATGCGATAATGTGGTACTAAAAATAACAAAACTAAAGAACTTAACATCTATTAAAAATTAAATAACAAATACTAAAACAACAAAAAGCTAATCCCGTTCGTAACATAAAATAAACAACAGCACCTTTGCGAATGAAGTTCAAAGATGACGTAGAAAATATTCTTCTCTATAATAAAATCGTCTGCCTAGTCTTTTCCCACCTATTTTGGGGTCGGCTTCCAGTCTAACTGGATACAGCTGAGAATCAGTGTTTTACATGGAGTGACTGCCTATCTGACCTCCAAAACCCAGCAACCTGGTTGTCAGAGTTTCTAGCTTCTGACTAAACGTAATTACTGCCAAAGATGTTCAAATAACAGCTTCACTATAATAAAATAATAGAACAAATTCACTTCAACAGACAAATCAACTTAAACTTGTCTTCCCTATTCCCCAAATATTCTAAGTTAAATTCAGAAAGTGGCTAAAGCTATCCAAATATACATAAGTGTGAACAAATCAGAGTGCAGAACTTAGTTGTAATGTCTAATGTCGTTGAATAGACTCCTCTGAGAATTAGATGGTATGCACTGTGCTGCGTTTAGACTGGTTAGTTACTTGACTTACTTACTGGTTGTTGGTATTGGTATTCAAGATTGGCACTTGATGTGAAGTCAAAAGGTGATTTAGAAATATTTTTGCGTTTTTGCGCTAGCATTTACTACATACGCTTCTTTGTAAATTAGTTTCAGTTAGCTGCAATAGTACGAGTATATGATACTGAAATACTTTAATTCTGTTATTTAATAACTTCATGAAATATATTTTAAGAAAGCTTATAGAACGGAAAAAGCCCTGGTACATAATTTTCTTTGAAATATACAGTGTAGCAGTTCAGATTGAGTGATCATTAAGTGGCAGTGGTTGAACACACCAGCAATTTAATTTCTAACAATACAATTCCACCAACAAACTCTTGAGGTTTTAATATAACTTTTATCAATCAGTAAACCACAATAAAACTAAGACCAGTTTTTCAGAGCAGTGTTAATGTATATTAACGGCCGCTCACAAAAAGAGATCAGCCAGCTGCGCAGGACATAGATTACACAAGCATTTGAACGGCCGTAACAGGATAATGTTTATAGGTTTTACTGGCGCCAGTAACTAGCTCAAAGCAAACACTCCTGATCGACTACCCCACCTGTTGGTCGGAGGTGCAATTGTCAACATATCGCATGACGTTTGCACGTGCCAGCCTCAGGGAGCGATCGGGAATGTTGATAGTTCATTGAATATACCAACAACTGTTAGTATTTAACCGTTCATTTGGTAGGTTAATTGATTTGGGATTTTGTGTGGTTTGGGGAAGTTTCTTTGTTAATTGTTAAATAATAGTTAATTCTTTTGCTATCCTGTCTACAGTTGTGAGGGGTCTTAAGATCTAACTAGGTACTACTTAAAATATGCTTTCAATTGGGTCAGGTGAGGTGGCATTTTTTCAGTGAAAACTGTGCCTGTTTTATATAATTTTATATTTGATGTGTTTGGAGGAATCCAATGAGATGTTTTGTAAATTATAAGCAGTGTGCAAAAAACTTCCCTGATTGAGGCGTGGATACGATTCTGTACGTGCATGTATCCCCTTGAGATAACAAGTATTCTGTACGATTAAAATTATACAGAAAAACATACAATTAACCACAAACGTAAGACAGCAGAAATAGAACAAAATCTTCAACCGCACAGAGCGACAAACGTTCCAAGCATCTGGACAAAAAAATATTAAAAACTTTCCTTTCAAGAACTTATAACACCCTTTGCGGTGAAAGGTTGGAACTCTCGCGAAACAATAACCGCTGGGCGAAAAAAAAAACTTTATTTTTTAAACACCCCACTTAAACAAGACAACTCGTTCGCGTGCCGTTGCTAAAAAAAAACAACCTGAAGCCCTAAAAGCTCACGAAAATATTTCAGATATTTAACAAATGCTAACCGCTAACGATGTCCTTTAATATTTGGAATATAAAATAAAAAATCCTCTTTGTCGAGGCGAGTGCCGACAACTTTTTTTTTGCTGTATTTTAAACGTTGCGGTTCGTTTGTATGGCGGAGGGAAAAATGCCCGGTTGGCCCACGGAAAACTTTTTTGCGGTAAGAAAAGGTTGTACCACTGTGTGTTTGTTCATTTTTTCGTTGTTCTAAAAAAGTGATGGTACCTACTGGGTCTTTGATGTGAAGGACAGTAGAATTTTTCATGAATTTTTCTACGACATATTTGAGGTTTGCTTTCAGAAAGTTAAACTTGATACATGAAACCTCATTTTCATAGATGTCAGTTGACAAATGGTCGATTTCAATAACCTATCTATCCGTAGTTTTGAAATTGGAAATTGAGTTTTGACTTGTATGTATATGGAGCCAACATCAAAATTGCATTATAGACATCCAGCCAAAAACAATAATACCCATCGATTCATGATCATGTTGTTTATTTTTGAAATCTGCAATTCAATTTTCAAGGAAATAAAGAGACCTTATTTCCATACGAAGCCTTGGGTGGTCCCACGGACCGAAGCCCTCAGTTCAATCCGAATTTGCTTACCGACTTTTCAAATATGGATCACCATATAACATTCCACTTCGATAAAAAAATAAGCCATATCTTTTTGAAGTAAAAGATACTATTTTTGTTATTGATCAATGTAATGAAAAGCTCACAACCGTATCATAAATATTGCTTTTTAACTACATCAAACTATATCATAAGGAATTAGTACATAACATAGACTTAACATATACCTACTATGAAAAAACATTTTTGTAAAATAATTACTATCGTCTCATAGAACCATTTACGTCATCACCTTAGATGCCCAAACTCAGGTTTGACGACAGAAAACATCCAAATTCTAATAAAAAATGATTATCTTGAAGAAAAACAAAGATTTAGCGTACCCTCACAAATAGAGCTATCTGTTTAGGATGCGATACATAATAGGATAATTATTCAAGATGTTAGGGCTTGGACACAGTGCGGAATAAATTCCAAGTTCGCGAAGTAAACGTTGATTCACAGAAAAAAGCTAATGTTTTATATGTAACATTGATCGTAACTTGAAATGTATTTTTGTAGGTATGTATAAGTGGGTTAAAATTATATTTTTACTAATTAATCCTTTGCAACAATAAAAAAGTGTGAAAAATGTGATGCACTCATTAACCAGCCATCTTTCCCTTGCACAGATTTTCCAAGAATTTGTTGTGTTAGAACCATTTCAGGATATTGGTTGTCTCCATAAATACAATGTGTTCCTTAAGGAAAAAAACAGCATTAAACTTCAATTTGGGCTATATTCATGCTCATTTAAAATATGGACTGATAGAGATTTTATATAACATTTTGCAATATACGCCACCATCAAGTACCACTCGTAACTTCTCTATATTAGAAGAAGACCTCTACACAATTAAAATTCAGACACAATAATAAAATTATTTACTAGCAACAAAGTATCAAAAACAATCTAACATCTCCCACTATAATCCCACCCTAAGCCCAGCACAAACTTCACCAATGTATTCGCCGAGCACAATGCCAGCCCCTAATTTGAATACCATGCTTATGGGACAATCGGCAGACTAAAAAATATGAACAATAAGCGTGGTCACGTCAAACCACCATGGTTGCCTCTTGCTCGTTAAGTTTTATCTTAATTGTTGATCGTCTGTATGGCCTTTACTTCAACAGATATGTTTTTGGACTGGGAAATATAAGGATGTATTGTTTTGGTGTGGTGACGCATGATTTAAGATTAAGTTGATGTGATTGGTGGATCAGTTATTAAAAAACATTTTTTTTAGTTTATACATTTGGTAAGTGTAAGCTAGATACCTACAAGGTAAAGCATTGTTTAATCTATAGTATTATTTTCCGCATAAGTGTCTACCACTTGCAACCCTGTTACGACACAATATTGCAACGACAATGTCTATAAATTCATCACTTTCTTAATTTTTTTTCGTTATGGTTCTGATATGAGGATAAGCTTCAGAGGAGAGGTAGGTACTCAATAGACGTCCGTTCACTGACTGCGACTACTAGACAAACTGCCTCGTTGGTCTAGTAGTCGCAAAGAACGACTGCTGTGCACGAGGTCTCGGGTTCGATTCCCTGGTCGGGCCAAAATCGCTTTGTGGGTTTTAGAAACTTTCATAAAACAGCCTGAAGTCCGGAAGCTGGCGGTGTTACACCTCCGAGCCTGGGGGGACACGTAGGGCAAGTGTCCCCGAGAGCTACTCAGTAGTATTCGTTTGTTACAATTTCCATAAGACTTCAATCGGCAGAGTATAAGCTAATAGCTCTAAAAACACTGAAGGTTTCAGAGGCAGCCCTAAGACAAATGTAATAAATAATGTAGAGGGACAAATATGAAAATAAGTTCTCTACAGCAGGTATCGGCACTCGCACAACTCATTTGCCTACCGTTTGCTGAACGGTCAGCAAATTAATTTGGCGACAACCAATAATAAAGAAAAAAGGGGAAATATAATTACTTTAAGATAAAGTCGATAATAATAGAGGCAAAACGGTTAAAGCTCTTGGTTCTCAAAAACGACATTTTTGTTCGTTTATAAGTCAGGGAAGTACCTACAGATGACGTTTTTCTAGAAAATATTTATTTTCAACAGCATCTTTCATAATGAACAGCTCACACTCACCGAGCATCATAATGCTCAATCCTTCTCCGTGTGAGAGGAGGCCTGTGCCCAGCAGTGGGACGATAAAAAAAGGCTATTAAAAAAAAGTATCTTTCACATAAATGGCTAACGGTGAAGAAAGGCATGATTTAGGACTTAGGCCTGGTGATGAACATTTATATGAGATTCTTCTCTATATGAGAAGAAGCATGTACTCTGCCGTTCGACAGAAGAGGTTAATTAACAGTGAAAATCAAACATTGCTATGTGCAGCGGAAAATCAGTGTTGCTCTTTCTAAATCAATCAATAATTGTAATAATCAAGGCACTGCTATTAGGAATTCAATAATACTTGATATCTATACTAATATTATAAAGAGGAAAACTTTGTTTGTTTGTTTGTTTGGTTGTAATGAATAGGCTCAAAAACTACTGGACCGATTTTAAAAATTCTTTCACCATTCGAAAGCTACATTATCCACGAGTGACATAGGCTATATTTTATCCGGGTACGGGCAGTAATTCCCACGGGATGCGAGTGAAACCGCGGGAAAACGGCTAGTACAATATAAAAAAGTAGACTAAGAAATCATTTGACAGAAAACAGCACTCATCTTTGGATAGAATTAAAACATTTAAATTCTAAACAAAACCAACCTATCTTACTGACCGTATCAAATGATTCAATACAATAAACAATCATGGGTAATCTTTTTGCTCACAGCCTTATTTACAAGAAGTTTCTGTAAGTAGCTGACCATTTCCCGATGTCCTCAAATCGAACAATCGAGAAGGGTACATTGTATCGATTTATATTGGCTTAATCTTTTATGGTAGCCGTATTATTGTCATTTGGAAAATAAATGACTAATAATGGTGTATCTGCTTGTTGGTCTGTATTCGAATTGAATTTGAATGGTATTCGATTATTTTTGTATCGATGTTTGTGATTGTTGAATCGATTTGTGTTTGTTTGTTTTGGTATTCGGATGAATGCGTAAGTTTCAGTTAATTCCATGATTTGAATAACCTTTTGTATTTTATTTTGAACATTGAAAATTAGTTATTAATAAGATTGTTTTTATATCGATTACATAAAAAATATCTTATTGTTATATCGCTGCTGAATAATTGTCAGTACTTTTAAAAAAAATTGTACAATTTTAGATTATGTCATAAATTCCTGGTGGTTCATGTTGTAACCACCAGGAATTTATGACATAATCTACCACGCGCGACCACCCACTTCTTTGTATTGTAAAATAACAATGAAATCCTTAGAAGTTCAATCTTTGCCTTAGTACTATAATTTATTTATTTGAAAATATTATAATTGCATTAAACAAAATCAAAACACTCAAAAGGATCAATCCGATTATATTATTAATCTTCAAACTGCGCAAAATATTTAAATCTTTTAACATATTTCGTCACCTGTTCCTTCAAATAATCCCCTGAAGCTATGCAACGCAAATTCATATGAAATTGAATCCTAAATTAGATTCACATAATCCTTTTGATCGACACAAAATTAAAATCGTATCACATGCAAAGAGATCAGGAATCGCCATTTTAATTATAATAACCACTTCACTCGTCAAACTGATACAAAAAGAATTGAAAGAAATCACAATTCTAAAGAGTAATATCAAACTTGACTTATAATTGGTTGCTCATCTTGTCAAAATGTTACAAATATCAACCTTAACAACCATCACAAGTCACCGCAAAAATGTACCTTAATTTTCATGTCACAAGGTTGAAATTTGCCAAGCACAGCTACAGTTATAAGGGGTGTAGGTATAATATTTATAAGACACGGCTGTATCAAAACCGAAGAGCCGTCTTTCAGGCCGATGACGTTTGACGTATATTCTGACATCCCCTTTATAATGTGGTGCAAGTAGAACATTGGAGCGGAACGATATCTTATAAAACATATGCCGCTTCATATTTTATGCCTTCCAAAATTATTATTAAATTAATTACTAATTGAACAGCTCTCAAAGTAATTAAGACTATTTTTTTAATTAACTACCTGTGAAATCATTTGCCGCTTCTGCCAGCAATAAACCCAAAAACTACTGCATGCATTTGAATACGCTTTTCACCAGTAGACAAAGAGAAGGTATAGACCAAAGACTGTGTCCAATTCGATATGGCTAGAAATAATATTACTAGTGAGATGGCGGCAGATAGAAGAGTATGGAAGAAGAAAACATGCTGCGGCACCAAACAAATTGGTATAGAGGCAGGAAGATGATGATCACAAAGCGAAGGTATAGGTATATATACAGACCACAGGAGCAGCCAGGCTAAGCCGCTAGTCTCCTATACCTTACATAACCCCCAGTATCGCAACTCGATGAGCAAATAAAACACATGAAAGTTGAACTGGTACAGCTTTGAATAACTTATAGCCAATATGGTAGATTGTTTTACATATACCTCAAGTTATTCAATGCTCATGATATTGACTAGGATTTACCTTGCTTTATGGAGATTTGGGTCGGTGGACTAACTCTTTATGGGGAATGTATAGATTGATGGTTATTGTAACTAGCTTATGGGCAACTACTTATGTATTTGGATAAAAGTGGGTTTCACTGTGGGTTTTATCAGTTTATGAGTAATTTAACATTGAAAGATTTTTCATATCTGACTAGTAGTTCTTGAGATTTGTGCGCGTCAAAAAAATATAGAAACTCGAAATTCGTTCAAATAAAATAAAGAAAATGTGTATTTTAGATTTATCATCGAGGAAAGATGGGATCATCATAGCTTAGTAACAATTATAGATATACATATCATTGGATAGACAAATTGACGGCAAATTTTTAGTCAGCCGATAGATTGACTGGGGTCTTTATCTATGTGGAGTGTGAACTTTTATTTAATTCGGGAGCATAATATCATAATTTTCATGTATTTTTTCTTTGATTATATGTCAGACAGCTGTGTTGCTGGGAAATTTGTTCATCACCGTTTTTTCTTTCCAACCATAACACTAGGAAGCGGTGAAAGGGGTTTTTTGGGTGAAGTCCCATGAGAAAGAAAAAGAAAAAAAAGGGCTAATTTAATTAGCAATTTTTAATAAATGATTTGGACTTTGACTTTGTATTAAGCTTAACTCACGTTCATCAATCGCTATAAACAAAAAAAAAACAATTCGGTCCACTTAAAAAAAATAACCTTTTTGTAAACTGTTCAAATTCAACACGTCTGTAACATATGACAAAAGCAATTCAAAAAAGTGTCGGAAAAAACCGTTTTGCGGTATTTTCGACGGCTGTCATTGCGTACCTGTGTTGATCCGATTCGTTTACGGTTTACGTTTTATTGTTACGGTTTATGGGACAATGAATTTAAAGGACAGTGATACTGCGGATAAAGATTATCGAGAGGATAAAAAATCGTCAAGTGTGTGAGAAATCAATTTTTGACAAAAAAATGGTGTCGTTATAGGAAACAACTCTTGTCTTGCACTGAAAAGACATTTTGGAGATATTTGTTTCTTTGTACAGACGACAGTAGGTCAAACTACCCGAATCTGACAAATTTTACCAATCGAACATTAACCTTCCACTGTTGTGACAAGATTGAAAATCTATCGCAGAAATTTGACAGATAGTGGTAACTTGATGTGCTGTCGTCTGTACATAATTTATATATTGCTGGGGAGTTTGTTGCGTCACTTCTTCTTCCCAGCAAAAACACATAGAACGTGGTGAAGGGCGGGCGTTTTTGGGGCCGTCTGATGTAATTTTGACGTTCGAAAAGTGCTGTTTTCAGCCTACTTTGAATAAATGCTTTTTGATTTTGATACATTCATTGAAAATAGTTCAAGTTATTGTCAAGTTTTGAAACTAAAAGCAAGCCTTAAAAAAATTTTAATACCTCGTTTTGTAGTGGATACTTAATACCCAAACATACTGTAAAATAACACATTAAAATCTTTATAAAATTAAATATATGCTCTAGATAATCAGGACACACTTGTTTTTTAGTCACAGTCAACTTTAATTTATGAAACTATCATCATCTGCCCAGCCTTTTCCCAATTATTTTGGTCTAGCGTCCGAGCTTCTCAGTCTATTACCGGATATGCAGTCTAGATTCAGAACCGAGCATGTGTTTTGACATCTTTGGATAGCGACTTGCAATGATCTGGATCTCTACAAAATCTCAGTCCTCAAACCGACGGACAGATTCCCTTGGCAGGCCCCTGGTAAGTACACTCCGCGTGAGTCAGACTTTTCTGTGCCTTCTGACTACACCCTGTAACGACTGCCCAAAGATGTTCAAATTGAGGACTTCGACCCACAAGTGTTTTTATTCGTGTCCTTTTCAAATACTACGGAAGAACATCGTTATGACAAGATGGTCACCCATCCACGGACCGACCGCGCCAAGCATTGCTTAACTTTATGATCGGTCGATCCGCGCGGCTTTGACTTAGCCACGAGCTCTTAATTTATGAAACTAAACTAGTCTTATTTTAAATACATACCAACTACATTTTATACCTCAAAAAACTTGCCCTCAGTCCATAACATATTATGGAAATTAATCAATAACCCGTAACCAGTAATTAACCATGGATTCAGAGCTCAACTTAATTCTGATTGATGATTTAATAATAACATAACGTTATGTGTTTAAATATCGGTTTGTCTGTCCGTCCGTCAGCTGTCAGTGTCGTGTCAATGGACGAGCTTTGATGTTTTGGAATCGCTTGCTATGTGTATATAAAATCTCCGAATTTAGAACGTCCTCTTTTTTGGGAATCGGTTAAAAATAATAGTTTCTGATTGAGTTATCTTTTAATTGTTCAAAAAAAGATTTTTAAGTATAAAACGTATCGTTGATTTAATGCAAATTGACTCGTATAAAATAAATATATGTTTAAGTTACCAATAGAAGTTATTTACTGTAGTTAGTTTATTTTTTTTGTCAAGAAACTTGAATTTTAGAAAATCTCTATTCAAATATTTTAATGTTGACTACTTTTGAACTTGAACTTTATCTATAATCTGTGAAACTGGCTTTGAGGCAAGCAAGCTGAATTAACTCTTTTTCTTGAACTTCACTTATACATACTTACTAATTTTGCCTGCCTAGCCTGCTAAGTGACGTCACCACCAACATGCCTTAAAAAAACACAAATATAATTTTAACTTTCCCTGAAAAACAAAAAAAGCCTCAATTAATAATAAACAATAACAACTAACAGACAAAATAAAATCAAAAACAAGTAAAATAATATCAGACTAGGCCTGTCAAACGGACCCGCGGGCGGGGCCGAAGCTTATGATTGACAACCCCTGACAGCGGTTAAACACAGGTCGAATCGCGAAAGGTTGTTTTGTTGGTTTCGTTTTTTTTAAAAAAATGTTGCAGGGTTAGGATGTTCTTTGGATGTTTGGTTCTGTAGGTTTTTGATTTTTGTGGTGGGAAATGTTTGAATTGCTAAGCGATTTTAGTGATAAGTTATCTTGGATTTAAAGGCATGAAAATAAGTAGAACAGTAATTTTTTCCTACTCATGTAAACATCTCAACTTAATCAAATATTCTATACTTATTTGACCTGTATTCCGAAAAAAGTAATTTGACAATGATTAGCCTAACGCAACCCACTTTATAATTGATATGTCACCGTAATATTATAAATAGTGTTAGATTAAAATTTATCTCGCCAGATTGCAAACTGTCAAAATATTGTGAACAAAAGATAATTAAAATTTTGTTATTGATACAAAAGCTTAATACTCCGAAAGATTCATACAATTTTAAATTATAAAGCGGAATGTGAGCTTGTAAAGCTTTGACGCTAAAACAGCTGAATCGATTAAGATGAAATTTGGCTCTCAGATAGGTGCCTGGAAACAGATATCAGGGGGCACGGTAGTGCCCCCGCCATATGCTTTTTATCCGAACGTGTAACCTTAGCCCCTTGGACAAAATATAGTTTTAAATAATCTCTACTCCACTGCAGCCAAAAACAAAATCCATATTAACATTTCAATTTCTTTCAAGGAACCCTAATCACGCATCTCAAACTCCCAACTTCGATACGTACTCAGCTGGATATGTAACGCTTTATAATTCCATTTTATTATTATAAAAAACAACTAAATATTACACTTCGACTTTTTTTCGATCTTTGATGATTTCGGATCTTGGATTAAGATTAGTTGAAAAAAATACTGACAGATGTTGGCTTGTGTGAATTTTTGAAAACCGTGCGTGTTACTTTGTGTTTTGATGCGGTTGTCAATAAACATTTTTGGAAAAAATAGGGCTTTGAAATTAAGTAAGTAATTATATTGCATTATACCGTCTGTTGTTTGATAAAAATTAAGGACTTTTAGGTCCATTTTCAACGATAATGTAAACGTCCGTTTATCGTAACATAACGGTTAACTTTGAAAATTGAACGTGATAATTAAAACTAACCAATTGTTTAAGAAAACTGACTGACTGTTTACCTTGTCGCTAAACTTAAGCCTTAGTAACTAATTTATTCAATTCGGAATCCGGCTTGCTACTAAAAATTTCTTTGAAAGTAGGTAAAGTAGGTATATCTCAATTACAAAAAATCTTTATTAATTAAATCCAAAATCAAATGATACAAATCATGCTAATATGATAAAATGTGAAAGTTTATGAATGCAAACATCCAAACCTATAACTTTACAATCATTAACAGCTTAATAAAGTGTATTGTACACACAACAATTCAAAACATACATCACTTTTATCCAAGTGCAGAAAACAGTTCCCTTACTACGTCATCATATGCCTAGCCTTTTCCCAACTACGATCGGGCCAGCTTCCATTGTAACCAGATCCAGCTGACAACCAGTGTTTTACATGGAGCGACTGTCTATCTGACTTCCACAACCCAGTTACCCAGGCAACCCGATACTCCTCGGTAAGACTGGTTGTCAGACTTTCTGGCTTCTGACTATTATAACAACACATAATAAAAATATGAGGGGAGTCCCTATACAGTCAACATGTGAAACCGCAAATTATAACTTTGTTATTTATATATTTGTATGAAAAACAAAGTAATTTTTTTGCTGCCGTAAAATATTTGTATTTCGGCTACTTGCAGGTACCTAACACATACGTAATTTTTTCATAGATACGGGACCCATCGTGCGTGAGTCCAACTCGCACTTGGCCGGTTTTTTGATAAATTTATATAAATTGTATCTGCAATGCAGCAATAAGTCAATTTCGCAATATTTTTAGTAATTTCAAAAATGATTGTGAAACTTAGTTTTTGGCGATTTGGAAATTTTTATCAAAGGATATCTCACTTTCGTGCCACCTGCTAATTACCTTGCGAATACCAAAAAAAAAACATCTTAAGGTGAATTCGACCACTAGAAGCGGGAAATTCAAATATAAAATGGTTTTTTCATGTTTTACCTAAGTTAACATTCAATATGAGGCGTGATCTTATGATTGGCGGTTATAATATCCCACAAAGTAATTTCTGATGTCCTTGTTTAACTCCGAAACTTCTTACAATTCAAATGTAACTGTCGAAACTATGATATTTCGCAATAAAAAGTTTTTTACAGTAACTTAAATTGTAAGATGTACAATAGGAATGAAAAAAGTACAATAGGAATGGTCAAGTGTGAGTTACTTAAGTTGCACATTATTTCTAATAGATGGCGCTACTAGTATACAATTTTGCAATTAACTAATATAGATCAACAGCCTTAATATTTTTTTTTTGTATTTGTTGTTATAGCGGCAACGGATATACATCATTTGTAAAAAAATCAGCATTCTAGCTATGACGGTTAATGAGATACAGCCTGGAGACAGACACACAGACAGACAACGAAGTCTGAGTAATAGGGTCCCGTTTTAACCTTTTGGTACGGAACCCTAAAAAACGGTCAGACTATACTTACTTGTCGTTTATTAAAATAAGTCTGCGCAATTTGAATAAGGTGGTTTTACGTCACTGAGTATGGTGATTCGGCGCAGAAAGTGCGTCGGGCGCAACAGCTCAATGGCACTTCCACTTGTTCCTTCTCCTCCATGGAAATCACCAACCCGCATTAAGCAAGCGTGGTGATTAACGCTCAATGCTTCTCTGTGTGAGAGGAAGCCTCTGACCTGCAGTAGATATCATTTGGCTGAACCAATGAGTCAGAAGCCTGATAGTCTGATAACCAGTCTTAGCAAGTTTTACTCTCCAGTTCAGATGAAATGTAAAAAAAAAGCCGGGCGAATTGAGAATCTTCTCCTTTTTCTGAAATCGGTTAAAAATAAGCCTTCCCGTATATTTTTTAAATCTTTGGCTATTACTCGGCCTCCGCTGTCTGTCTGTCTGTCTACCTGTCTATTTCCAGGCTATATCTCATAAACCATGANTATTAGGTATTCTTGTGAAATATTTAAGGCTCCTTTGACGGAAAGATTTTAAATTATTAAGCTCGTAATAATGACTATTTTGGCTTCAGCTATTATTATTCAGAAGCTTGAGTTTCCAGGAAAATTTTGCGTTGTATAATGAAATAAAGTAGCTAATGTAATACCATCAAAATTTGCCTTAACCGTGATGTTATGAAAAATCGATAAAGCTCAGAAATATCTTAGATATTACCGTGGATTCTCTTTACATTTACTTTTTATTGGTATATAGTATAAAAATTACTCTAGTCTTAATTACTGAAAAAGATAAATATAAAAAGTGATGAATCATTGATCTATCTAAGAGCATGACAAGCAATGTAATGCAATAGATAAATTGCTTTTGTCTACAATGACGCAACCGTGGTTTCATCAAACAAGCAAACATTACATAATATCATCCATTCTCACCACGAAAACAACAATTACTTAACTTAAGAAGCTGAGTAATACATCTTCATAATGATATCGTTATCTAATAGATCATTTTCAGCTTTCCTAACTGCTTTATGACCTTCAGATATTAAATCTTAACCACTTCGTTTTCCATTTTCGTTTATGATTGATTGTCTGCCTAGCTCTTTCCCAACTATGTTGGGGTTGACTTCCAGTCTGACTGGATGCAGCTGAGAACCAGTTCTTTACAGGAGCTGCCTGTCTAACTTCCACAACGCAGTTACCCGAGCAACCCGGGTTGTCAGACTTTCTGGCTTCTGACCCGTAACGACTGCCAAAGATGTTCAAATGACAGCTGAGACTCACCAATTTATCTTGCCTTCCGAAATACGGAAGAACTAGTTATGATAAGATGGTCACCCATCCACGGACCGACTGCGTCAAGCGTTGCTTAACCTTATGATCGAGCGATCCGTACGACTTTGACTTAGCCGCGAGCTCTTCAGCATAATATTACGTAATATTCTACGAAATCCCTCCAAAATATATGAAAACATACGTAGCGATATTGATCTAAGCATCAACAATGTAACATTCAAATCGCGACAATATAGGAAAGGCTATAAAACAAAAGTGCCTCACTCGCGATACCAAATGGTATTTCTTGAAACGTTTCCGACTCGTTTTAGTAGTCACGATTTTTAGTCGTCACGTAGTCGTGGCGATGTCGTATGCCTGTGAAACAATTTTTTTACTTTTATTTATTGTAAAATCTAAATTACATGTGTTTTATTGTACTCTATCCTAATAAATAAAATTGTCGGCATCGCCATATTAACCAAGTGTAAAAAGAAATGTTTAACCGCGTATTCAATACTAGTTTCCGTCAGAGGTTTCACGTAGAGAAAATCATCAAGTTTTTTTTTTCAAACCAAATTAGTAGTTCCTGAGATAAGCCAGTTCAAGCAAAGAAACAAACTTTTCAGCTCTAGACACCGATATAGAGTAATTCTAAATAAGAGGTATTTACATCAATATAGGATTATTGACTAAAGTTTTTAATACTTAAATTCATTTTAAAGTTATTGGACAGAGCTAAGTACGAGTACTGAGCTAAAGTTTTTGCTAACAACCTTGGTACGTGAATTTAAAACCCAAAATCGTATCGCAACATAAAAACAAGACTCCGCAATTTTTGATATTAAAATTTTCAATAATACCTAATGGATGTCTTCGTAAGATCGAGTCGAAAGCCCTCCATATTGGGGGGAGGGGGTGGGTGGCCACAATTCTCGTATTTTTAATACATCCCTTTGTATTCAGTGCTTTGTCTTATTATCTGAGTATTTGATGTCACCCTACACTTGTGTCATAATTATGTCATTTCTATAAGATATTGGATGCATACCATTTGACGTTTAATTGGTTTTGAATGGGTATTTTGTTGTGGAATACTTGATAGGTAAATGTACTTCGAGCTTTCGAAGTTTTAAGTTCTTTTTTTAAGTGTTTTTGGCTTTTAATTGCCACTATTTCTGTAATTTTTTGACATCTCCAACATCTAATGTCAGACCGATTAGATAGGGCTTTCGTATTTTTTGTAATATCGGCTGGCCTTGCTGGTATACTTGAAAAACTTAAAAGGTACTCAACATACATATTCCTTCTAACATATTCGTATCGGAATCTGTCCCCAATCTTCAAGTTTACAGCTGCACATAAAATAGAAATAAACGTAACAAGGACCTATTACAGCATTATTAAAAAATAAAACGACGAACACGATCACCGAAACCAATATGTGTGCTACAAACAAATTCGCGGTTCAACTGGCCAACCCTCAAACGTCGCCCATAAAAATACATACACAACGGCCAAAAACGGCCGACCGTAATAAAGAAATGTGATAAACCGTGCAAAAAAACGAGACATGAATTCATTGGTATGACATTCGGGGTCCCAATGGTCACGGTTATAGCTCAGGAAATATCTACTAGACATATTTCCTCCTTATAGTTTTATGGGATCGGTCCCCATCTTTTTATTGGTCGCCGGGAATCTTGTCAATCCTATTAACTTGGTCGTTTTTGCCCGCCACCGCTTTTTAGGGTTATGACGTATATTGAAAGTTGGAATTGTTAATTTGTGGCGTTTGATGGCATTGGGGGGTTAGATTAAACATTCCTTATTGAACGATTCTATAAAAGTCGAAACGGGAGATGAAGATGATGTAATGGAATTTCGGGGTCGTATTTCGACGTCTATCAACTTAATTTTGGAAGTGTTCCTGTTTTGGTACCAATAATTTTGTACTTATCCCTAGAAAAGTTTTTTGTGAACTAGAAATAAAAATAGTAACAAAACTTGGTGTTTTGCCGCAGTTTCACCTGAGGCCTGGAGGAACTTCTTGCCGTACCCGGATAAAATATAGCCTATTACTCGGGGATAGTCTAGCTACCCAACAGTGAAAGAATTTTGAAAATCAATCCAGTATTCCTTGAGCCAATTCGTTACAAACTTATATAGAAATCTTTCCTCTCTATAATATTAGAAAAGATACTATAGATATACATCAAAATGTTACAAAATTGTATAAAACAAGAATACTTTTGAATGAATCTGTATCATCTGCAAAGTACCTTTAAGAACTTCTAAGACATTCAAACATCCTACAGCCAGAACATCCAAAATTATCACACCAACACCTCAAAATCACACTTCATTCACATCCCTAGCTGAATCAAAACAATAATCAGGTACCACCAGACTCACGGTACAAAATTCACCAATACACGAGCTCAATCAAAGGGCAACACAGACAGACAAATGGAATTGTCGCATTACACACGACCGACGGCAATTAGTAGCATGCTCCATAGTTTCGATATGAAATACAACCGCTCGAATCAGCTAAGACATATAGATTAGGTGGGAGACACACGGACGATTTGTCTAGGTGTTGTTGCGCGATTTTTTGTTGGTCTGTTGTTGAGAGATGGACTTGAATTTTTAATACGGGAGGCGGTATTTCATAATTCAATTTCTTACTAGGTAAGGTAACAGCCATTTTTGTGATCCACCTGTAAATTTTAATGAAATATTAGATAACTAGCTTCCGTAAGCGGTTTCACTCGCGTCAATAGAAACTACTTGGCGTACCCAAATAAAAGTCGCCTTCCTCGATACATGGAATATCTGACATTGAAAGTTTTTTCTCATCTAATCATTGGTTTCAGAAATCAAAGAAATTCTTTAGCTTTACAATATTGCTATAAGGTAAGCTTTCTTGACTACGAGCATAAGACGATTCGACCTTAAATTTGTTTCTAATTAGATCCAGTTTTTGAGAATTACAATGAAATTATCAGTATCAAGTAAATCGCTAAATGGACCGTATGTCAGACAATAGTTACCACCCTCTAACATATGCCAAATCCATGGTTCAACCGTTTTGCATTCGACTGCCTACTCCCTTTCGGATGACGTCAATATGCATGCTTCCATATCCCTTCAAAACGATACATCTCCACAAACAACGACAAACAAAATTGAACGTTAACACAAAGAGATAGAGTTGGGAATCGTATGGAGGGTTGAACTTCATAATCTATTCGCAGATACCATCGGAGATTCAATGTCAGGTTGTACAGCAATGAAATATAGTTTCGCCTTCATTGAACCTGTGATAAATTGATATCGCCCGGGACGGTTATTGAATAACAAGCGCGGCTTGTTGATCGCGAGCGCGTCATTTGTGTCGCTTTGTCGCAGCGTGTGTGTACAGCCTTATTATGTTTGCGGATTGATTATCTGGTTGTTGGTTTCTGTTTTTGTGTGATGATTGTTGAGATATGTTTCTTTGGAAAATGCCTTGATTTTGGGTTAATCTGTTTCTTTTCAATTTCTTATCTATAAAAAGAACAATGACGATAGTTTTGATAACTTTTATATTTAAAAGATTTACGACTAGTTACTTAGATAAAGTTCTAGATATCAATCTGACAGATACTTTGATTACCTTTCTATGACATTAGGCATTTATCAGATAGCTATCTAAAACTCTATCTGGAACCTGAGTAATTGGTCGCTAAAGTTGTTTACCCGTAGTGGTTAGACACAGACGGTACCTGCCTACTTTTGCATTGTGCAACCATTGATACAATCCAATCCACTTAAATACCAGCTCTGAAATTTTCTCCTCAAAACCCAACCAACACGCGACATCAATCAATCCATGCAAATAGGACATGTATTTCAAAGTAAAGCGTTACCCATTAGCCGGGAGGAGCGTATAATTCGCTCCTATCTTCCATCTTGCGCACCACACGGCAGTAACAAACAACTCGTTGGCCGGACATTAGGCAGAAACCTGCACTTGTGACATCTAAATTTCGGGTAGCCACACGCTATGGCGGGGTGTGGAGTTAGCCTTATTTTAGATAGGACTTATTTTTTGGAAGGTTGTGGGAATATAGGCTTGTTTTTTGCTTAGTAATTCAATCATAATTGCTTTTGTCATCTAATTGTATATGATTTTATTTGTTATACTTCTGAATGGATTTTAGGATTCTGAGATAATGTGAAAGACGGTATCAAGATGTTGTCGTTAGTTTTTGTGATTCTCTTTGCATGAGTAAAAGAACTAGCAGTAGTTAGCATTAATTCAACTATCATCTAATTAGCCTTTTCCGAACTATATTAAAGTCGGCTTATCTGGCCAGATATCGACATTTAATCGAAATTTTCTTGTACCTATGTGGTAATTCCAAAAAAATCTAAACAGCAAGAAAATACTAACAAACAAATACAGAACAAAGGTACCGAAATGCCAGTAGAGATCTAGAATGAAATTTGATCATACTTGTAAGGTTGGGTGTTTCGAGAGAGGAATGAAACGATCGAGATCTGAGATTACAATGAATATATTGAATAATAGAACCCTAATATATACCTTACAACTATTACATCACAACTTTTTATGTTCTCCTCTTATAAAATTTAAATTGTAAGACTTTTTTAGACTGACCCTCTCTATTCGTTCATAAGTCTATGGCCACGCGTCCACAGCAGCGTAGCTTCAGCCTCGGACTACAAAACATATCGGCGGTGGAGTTGGTCTAGATAACTACGCGTCGCGATCTGTGAGCTACCCCCCGTGGCACGCAGCCTGGCAATCTAGATATACTAGCAGATATGTAGGGTAGGTCTATGGTAATATTGTTAGGATAGTAAAAGCTAGAGTATAACAGTAAGAATGGATGGTCGTGATTTCATTTGGCCTGAAATTAATACTGAAATCTGATACTCCTGGTTCAAGATGGAGATTTAATTTTGACGTGGTATCGATGCTTTAGCAAACATGTGGTCAGTAAAGAATGTAAGAGGTATCCTATGAGAACTGCTTTGCGCACGCGACTAGAAATTAACCTATAGCCTACTTCAATAGACAGGCTGTCTATGACTGATAGAATTCTTCAATTAGTTAAGTAGACCCTGCGATTAGCACGTTCAAACAAAAATATTGTTCAGCTTTATAATAAACAAAAAAACCGGCCAAGTGCGTGCGACTCGCGCACGAAGGGTTCCTTACCATTATCTATGATGTTTATTGTATGGGGACCCCCCTTAATATTTATTTATATAAATTTTTAGTATTCGTTGTTATAGCGGCAATGGAAATACATCATTTGTGAAAATTTCAGCTTTCTAGCTATAAGCTTAATGAGATACAGCGTGGAGACAGACAGACAACGAACCCTAAAAACGTCTTCTAACAAATATTTCTTACATTATCAAACATTAATTCCATAATCATCATAACCACACCATTATCGATCCCAGCTTCCAGTCCTAAGTCCACCATCTATGCCATTTCCTCCATCACTCATAACCGTATTTCCTGACGTCACCAATATAATTACATGTGTCTTCTTACACATCACAATGGAGGCTCCATTCAAGCTCGCTGATTGATTTACGTTAGCATCTGTCTAGCGTGTCCTGCGCTTTGTCGCGACTCCCTGTTTCCCTCGCTGTCGCGTCTAATTGCAACTATAATTCATGGCTAATAATCTTCTGTTTATCGGATTGTACTAACAGGTATCTAAAATAATATTACTGTTTTTTTGGGTTTTTGGTTAAAGGGTCGTGTTATTGATATGGTATTTATAATTGGTTTGAAAGTGGATAGTAGAGGTCCTGAAGGAATTTAATATATTTTTATGAAGATTCAGGTATAATTCCTACGAAACACAGTTGAATTCTCTAGCAGATGCAAGCTAGTAAAAATGTCCTATCTTGGAATTCAACTCATCAATATGTGGAGTCAAGTTTGCACTTCAAATCATAGTAATGTCTATATTATATGATACTTCTGTGTCTGTTAACTAGTCTTCCCAAGAGGTATGAGTTGGCTAGGTAGCGTTGAGGAGATCAAATAGGCAGTCACTCCATATAAAACTTTAGTACTCAGCTGCATCAGGTTACACTGGAAGCCGACCCCAACAAAGTCGGCAAATACTTAGGCAGACGATGATTATATGACAACTTACCCAAACAAAAACCCCCCCTTATGATTTAATCCACCTGACAGGACTCCATGTGGTGACGTCATAAATCTTGCGTCATATCCGCCGAACATAATCAATAAGCCATAAGCATCGAACCTCCATTATATCGCCGTGTCATATAATTGTTGTTATAGATTATTTTGATTAGTTACTGTTTCATTTGGAACACCGATTTTTGTAGTGTGCGATTAAGTATGGGTTTTGGTAGACTGTGACATTTTTTTATGTGTATGTAATGTAGGTGACATTAGGGGGCTTTTTAAAATTACCTCCACGTTTCAATAGTCTCCGAAGAAATCTATAGGTACCCCAGATTTTTTTCAATCTAAGATTTTGTCTGTAACTAGTTTCATTTCCTTTCAAACTATTTTCGCCTCAAATCAAACGTCTTTCATTTATAAAAGATCAAAGAGTAGATAAAGTTTTTCTAAAACATCATTGTATGTTACTTCTTTGGAATCCGGTATCATTTTATGGGCTTAGAACCCTTTTTTACCCTAAACCAACTCAAAACTAATCTAATTAGAAAACACGGGTACAAAGCCTACGATTGTCGGACGCTAACGCAAATCTGTCATGCGATTATCCTACGTTTGTAAGCTAGACAAGTGGACAGCCAACAGATTTATAGTAGTCGTAAATCACTATTTCAATATTAGAGACGCATGCCACACGATTGTCGCGATGGTCTTATTACTGCATGTCGCTCGTGTGTAATCAGCCTAATATAATTGATGTGAGATGTAAGGATTGTATGATTGTTAATTAATTCTGCTTTAGTTAATGATATTCTGGTGTTTCGTAATTAGTGGTGTCCGGATAATTGGTGGTGGTGCTAATTTTTGATTGGTTGCTTTATTTCACTTTGTAGCTGTCTTGGTCATGATATTTTCTTACATAGACTATCGATATTGTCTTCAGTTACTTCATAATATTGGTTAACAATTTACCATCGGATAATTTTGTTAAGTTTAATTTTAGGAGATCCGGATCTGAAGGTGGATTTGGGAAAACTGTGAATCTCGGGTGTTTTAGGTTATTAAACCTGCAGCTCATTGAATGTAAAGAATAAGAAGTCCTGTCCAGTGTGACCACTTGTCATGGTGTGACTCCCCGAAGAACACCTTATGCTACGCTTTCCAACATCGACATTTAGTTGATTTGTAGGTGAATGTGGGTACTTCGAAATACAGTATTTATCCATGTAGTGGTTATCCTTGAACCATACTTAAATTACGATCAGCCAATTCAATCCGTTTTTTTGCGATTGTAGTTTTTATAGCATTCTTCAGAGACAGCCAAGCTATCTACGGAACTACTCAACCAAGACACATCTAAGATTGTCAAGATCCAGATAGCCAGCAGCAACATCAGATAGTCGTCAAGTGCGAGTCGTCTCAATCAATAGCTAAGCACGGAGTGAGCTAGTAACGTGTCGCTCTATGCGAGTGAAGCCTTCTGCATATTTTACAGCTTCAGGTTATGTGGTGTGGAGATGGACTTTATTATTTTTTAGAATTATGGCTTCAGATGAGGTGGTTAAATGTGGCTGTCTATAGAGTGTGCTTAAAATAATTAACAGCTGTTGTATGTTAAGTCTATTTTTGCACATCAAAATAATTTAATGTGAAGTAAAACTATTTCTTTATTATCTTCATCTTAGCCATATGATGTCCACTGCTGAACATAGTCTTCCACCATTAATTGCCAAGAAAAATGGTTGGAAGTTGCCTACGTGCATTGCCTATCCATTGCTTCCGTTAGATTGTTCGACCACCTCAATAGTAGCCATACTTACATACAACATATTTACAAAAAAGAAATGAACTGCTTCACCTGAATCCATGCTTATCCAGAAAAGTTCGCAAACATGGACACAAAAAGACCCAAAAATTTGTAGCAAAAAATATCCTTTTCCTACCTTCCTTCCACTCGATCCAATAAAACCGAACTCTCACACGTGTTCCCATACCAAAATTTCCCCAATTAATCAATCCTATATTCCATATTAGCCTAGCAGTTAGCACAAACCGCACTATTTATATCACAGCCACGCGCGCCCTGACCAATCACCGAGCTGCGATAGGCGCCCGTTTGAATTTCGAATTGCTGGCCCTACAAACTTATCTCTGCGCCTGCGAAAGAGGCAATTTTAAATTTGTGGTTCTTCTGTCGTTGGTTTTAAGGTTGAGAATTCGTTGGTTTTTCAGAATTCGAGTGGTGTTGTATGTTTGGAAGTGTGTATTGCCTTTGATTTATGCATTTGTTCGATGAATTATTTTCGTCTGTGTGTCGTCGGTTCGCACTCTGCGATAACTTAGTTTGTGCTCGGTTTGTGTGGGTCTGTTTGTATGTCACTTGATTTTGGGCCTTTGGTGGCTTTCGGCAAAAATTGTTCGTCACGAATTCAGAGGGTAGTTATGTGGAGTAGATTGACGTGTGTTAGTTTTTGAGATTCTTTCTTTGAGGCTTCTATATTTGAAAGTGAGTGGGTTGTGGCAACTTTTGACGTGAACAAGTTCTGATATGGGGTAAATAACTTTTGACTGCTTATTTGGCATGGTGTAATGGAAGAAATTGACTATTGAATTTTCATAGAGATTCTATCTTGCAGGGTACGTAATTCCGTAGTTTTCTTCATGATCAGCGAGTGCCACCTTCTTAAGTGATATTTGTAAGGTCACATAAGAAAGTCCGTCAGTCTCTTGAAAACAGTGTTTAGACCAAGTAAATAGCCACATTCCACTGCTTTTGACCTTTGAGACTAAGCAAACCCACCATAAAATAGATCTTCAAAAAAATCTGTCCTAAACTCACGCAAAACCAAACAACAACACAAGCTCGCAAAATAAATAAGGCCGTGTATACACAAGGCGTCTCGTACCGATTCCGCTGTCATTCTCCCGGATTTATGCGTTGATTATTTTAGAAAATGTACATTAGGGTGGGTCGATTTTCAATTTTTTTTTGATAAAAATCGTGGGTAGGTCTTAAAAGTTGCGTTATTGTCGTACTATTACAGGAAAAATATTTAAAAAAATATTCGATATAACTTTTAGCCCTCTACCGAGGCTCAAATATCAGAAAAATTGGTATTTTCTGCCTATAGTTCAAAAACTACAAAATATTTTGAAAAGATTTTTTTTCTTATTCTTGTTTTAGTTTGGTCTTATAAAGGCAACTACATCATGCAAAATCAGTTTTCTACATAATTCTACGATTTCTGAGTGGTTTCTAACATTACAATAATGACGGTTTGATACGCGTTACACGCGTATGTAGAATACGTATGTATATATTTTATATGTTTTATTTTTGTTCGTTAATGACAATTGAAGATCGTAATAAATGCTTTTTATCCTTAAAAGTGAGTTTTTTTTTGGTGAATAACCATATTTAAATACAACTTTTCTTTGAATTTATGAAAATTTTGAACTCCGGTAGAGGGCTGAAAACAATATAAAATGAGAAAAATAAAAAAATAGTCTAATAGCTTATATTTTTACGCAACTTTTGAGACCCCCCCAGTTAAAATCCAACACAATTTGAAAAAATCGACCCACCCTAATGAACATATCTTTGTCACGCGCCCAATGCGAGAGTTTTCGAGATAACAGCTGACAGACAGACTAATGTTGTTCTTGTCTATTTGCAAAGCTCGTGTGGTGAGATTGAGTAATTCTTAGCTGGTTTGGCTTAATTTTGAGTTTTGAAGAAAACACGGTTTAGAGGTATTGGTAAGATGGTAGAATTTGTTACTAGTAAAACAGTATGTCTATTATTAAATTTTAACTGCCTCGTTGGTCTAGTTGTCGCATAGCCGACTGCTGATCACGAGGTCTCGGGTTCGATTCCCGGGACGGGCCGAAATCGCTTTGTGGGTTTTAGAAACTTTCACAAAGCAGCCCGGAGTTGGAAGTTGGTGATTGATACACCCGTGCATCGGAGAGCACGTTAATGTCGGTCCTGCGCCTGATCTCTCACCGGTCGTGTCGGATTGCCGTCCCATCGGGTTATGAGAGTGAGGGAATAGGGAGTGCACCTGTATCTGCGCAAATGCTTGTGCACTATAATATGTCCTGCGCAGCTGGCTGATCTCCTTATATGAGAACAGCCGCCGTGGCCGATAATCGGCTAGGAGGCCATCATCATCATCATCATCATCATCATCATCATCATCATGTCTATTATTGTCTATGTTAAAGTACGTCATGAGGGTATTACGAGACATTTAAAATTAAAAAGCTTTTGATGTCATGTTTCTTCAAAATCATTGTGAATTCAGAAGCCTCGTTGCCGTCATAGTCTAAAAACTGCTGGACTCAGGTCTCCCCGACGCTGGGGAGATTTGCCCATACTCACCGCGCATGGCATGCATGTTGGTAAGCGCAGAGTGGCTTATTTTTAGCTCTGGAGATGCTGCTGCTCAACTCCAAGCAAGGCATTTAACATCCCACTGGGTAATGTATACTGGCTGTACCTCAACCTATCAGTCGCTAGAGCCTCGTCCGTTATTCAGCAGGGTGCACCACGGACTGGTGAGATTGGTAACGACGGACGATGTTGGTTTGCCCCCTGATAGTCCTATTTTAAAATTGTATGAATAAGTACTAAACTAAGTGCTACTTTATAGCAGAACATTTTGAACACCCATAATTTATTATGTAGCATAATCTGGGTTTGTTTAGGTACCACCACGCACACTGAAAATCAAAGTCTTGAAGCAATTCCAATATCAACCCTTTCACTGCATCCCATAACCGACATTTACCCCAATTCCAACATACCAACTTTATATTAGCTTTACACACCGGGTGTTAAAAGTAGTTAGCGAAATAATAAGCTAACACAAGTCATAGTTAAGTATAAGTTAAGTATGTCTTGTCAAAGTCAAATGCTTGATATGAGTACTTAGGGAAAAGTGGTCGCAGAATACACGGGTGATACGTACGACGGGAGAGGGTGCGTCCTATGATATTTGAAGGAAAGGTATTAGGCTAAAACAATAACATCATGGTTTAAAATGCATTTAATGATGAAAAGACAGAAACCATCTGTTCTTATCAATTTGTACGCCGCAGTATGCAGCTGAACATGTCAGAACTTCTTTGTATATTTGTATTATCTTGCATGCGTCATGTTAATGTATCCATGTACAGACGCCAGCACATCAACCTACCTCAATCTGTCATATTTCATCAATAGATTTTCAACCTTATCACAAAAGTGGAAGGTTAATTTTCGATTGGTAAAATTTGAAAGATTCGGGTAGGTTGACATGCTGTCGTCTGTACACCATGTTTCAACAAATAAAATTTATCTTATCTTATCAAGTTGATCAATCGCAGTTGAGGTCATTTTATTAAAAGCTTTTATTTAACTTGCAATGTATGTAAATATATATATTTGTGTGTTCGGGTGAAATCTTTGAACTCAATTTTGAAGTAGATATATTGAACCGTTTGTGCTGAGATTTGGTGGACGCGTTTAGTTTGGATGACAATACATGATAAGGTATGTGACGTCATTCTAAATTCAATATGGCGGATCATACAAGATGTCAGAACAGGTATATTTGATCCACTTATACAATATGGGTATCAAATGAAAGGGCTCGTTGACAGTAACTAGAAAAAGTATATGGCGTCATTCTGAATCCAATATGGCGGACCATCCAGGATGGCGGAATAGTTACCTTTAGTCCACTTTTACAATATGGGTATCAAATGAAAGAGCTCGTTAATAGTAACTAGAAATAATGGCGATAACTAAAAAGTAAAAAATAAATTAAAAGTAAAAAAAAACTTTTTAAGAAAAAGCTTTTATTTAAAGGCTCTAAAAAGAAGAAAATAAAATTTTGTCAATAATAAAAGCTTGTCGC
>NWSH02000085.1:6655356-6671083 GCA_002382865.2 Heliothis virescens
AACTTTTTAAGAAAAAGCTTTTATTTAAAGGCTCTAAAAAGAAGAAAATAAAATTTTGTCAATAATAAAAGCTTGTCGCGAGTTTTACATACCTATCACTTCACCTATATCATAATAATTTGTGGTAAATCGAGCGACAAGCTTTTATTATTGACAAAATTTTATTTTCTTCTTTTTAGAGCCTTTAAATAAAAGCTTTTTCTTAAAAAGTTTTTTTTTACTTTTAATTTTAAAGAACACTTAATTGAAAAATTATGAAAAGTCCCCCAATCGCGATTGTTCAACTGGTTTCTGACTTTTCAGTTCATTATTTTTCATGGTGACGGGTTCTTTGCCAGTCTCTTCTTGGTAGTTGGGTAAAATAACCTACAGTAAAGAGATCAAACATTTAGTTTTGTGGTACCTATCTACTATACTACCAGTGTGGAAGTATCTCTATGATTCTCAGAGTGTCTAAACAATTTAATACAAATTTATCCTGCTTGTCAAAATGTAATAATGAGTGATACCGGTAGTGTAAAAACTCTTCAGAAAGGCGCACCTTTGGTAACTATTTAGTAAAAATCCTGAGCACTAAAAAAAAAACAAATTGCAAACCCATTTTGAGCAATTCCCTATTGTGTATGTGATGAACCCAGATGAACCTTTATTTTTCCACAATAACCTCACAAGGCCTATAGGCTCAAAGGCCGCACCGTATATCACCGAACAGCCTGTACCAACGAAAGCCGATACGCCACATCTAAGCGGGTAGACACCCCGAAACTACCCTTATCGCGGCAGCCACTTACACTAGTTTTAATTAGAGCTCGCATTTTGTGCCAGTCGAAAATTAATCAAATTATGTACGTTTCAGAAACAGGGATGATGGCATGTGAGATGGTAGGAGGAAGGTACCTGTAAGTGTTTCGATACAAAATACAAATATCTAACTTTGATTCGAAGTCAAAGATAAATGCAGTAACATACAGGATCTAGTTAAGTCAACGAAGTGCTAAATAAGACCTTTTAGATAAAAGTAAAAAAAAATACTTCTGGAATAATTTTTCAAGTAAGGGAGGATTGCGAAAAAACAGTAGCCTATTTTGAATCGTTCTGCTTATTTAAAAGTACCTATGTGAGGTTAAACAACTTTCTGGTCGTTGTTATATATTTTTTCAGTTAGTAATTATCGCGATTATTTTTCATTTAAATAAATGCTCCCCATAATTTGGACATGGCTGTAAAAGATTTTAATGAAGAATAAACAAATATTTGCATACCATGGTAATGGTGGAATGTAAACGGGCCAATTTAGATTTAAGACCATATTATGTACACTTACATTCTGGCAAATAAATTAGGTACTTTGACTTTGACAAAAAATATGAAGACAGACACTCTACAATTTTACACTACACAAAAATACCAAAGTTTTTACAATACTGCTCGTCTCAAGCTTCAAATCCAAGACCCCATTTAGCATCCTACCTACCAAACAAGCTCCTCAAGACCCCATAACTTATCCCCATTAATTAATACAACATAACACCTGCCGTTTCGAAGGTGTTTAAAAGCGATGCTATCGGGGGATGGGGTATAACTTAACACCACTATATGTATTATATGTCAAATTGTTTCCACTTTGACTGCTTTTATGAAGCGTATTCGTAAATGCTGAGTGACTTCAGTTGTTTCAGGATATCATTGCGTGACATATTTTTTGTGAAGTCAAAAAAGTGAAAATTTTGTTTTGTACTGCTATCTACTAACTAGCTTCCGAAACCTGAATTAAAAGGAGCCTAAAGGTTGTGTTCAAATTCGGCTAGCAGTTCCTGAGATCAGCAAGTTCAAACAATAAACAAACACACTCTCCGGCTTAGTAATAATAATATAGGCAAAGAAAAGAGTACATGAAGGAATATAGAATAAACGGATTTTAAATTATACTAAGGCATATTTTCCTAAAACGAATGGACGAAGTTAAATAGGTATGCACTTCAGAATCAGTGTCGTTCTAATTCTAACCAAGATTAGTGCATTGCTGAAAGTTCAATAAAACTTAGGTGCCATCATATTTTTTTAACACACAAGTCAATTACTGACGAGACATCTTCCATCCTCCAAATACAGGTAAAAATAAATTTCAGTACCTATTAAAAATTCTCTCATGCCAAAAAGCAAGTTTTCATTAACTGTAAACTCTTTTCTTCAGTCCCCACGTAGCTCACAATACCAAGAGTGTTTTGTTTCAAGCTCACCAAAAAATACAAAACTATGCATCTATAGGTCCTCAAGTGCAGTTAATAACAACTTATCACCCCTATTTGCTACCCCCACCCCCCACCCTGTCGTCTGTCAAACATATGACAAGCGCAGATTTCGCTTTGTACTTGTCAAAAATATAGCAAACAAAAGATACGGCAACGCGGGTAAATGAAGTGAGCTGATATATCTCGTAGTGGTGGGGCTTATCGATAGATTTTGTGGTGAGTAGTTTTGGGTATCGATAAGTAGCTATTACGTAATTTGAGAAAGCATTTAATTTATTTTTCAGGTTTATCTGCTCGTGTAAACTTTAACGACAAAAGTTAAAAAAAGGAATTTCAAATTGATGCTTATCATCGATCGTTATAGACTAAGATGACAAATTAAACTAAATCCTTGATGAATTTATACTTAGTTAAATATCATGCGAATTACAAGTACAAAGCAATGAAGTCTTTTTTCTGGTGCTGTCGGCTAAAGACAAAAATTCTAATACAAGATTTAATTTCAGTTACACTTCAAAAAAAAATATCAACACAAAAAACATCACTTCTATCGACACACCCCCCTCACTATCCCAGCAATATGTGTAGGCAGACAATATATGTGACGTATCGCGCACCAACACCCGCCTTCCCGGGAAGTATGCAAAGAAGTTACCGCTACACCGCCCTACAGTCTTGATACTTGACGCTGCCTGGGGGCATTAAACTTTTGACAGCTCATTTTGACTTGGGAGTTTTAGATTTTAGGTTCTGTTGTGATTTATTTTGTGTTGTTATGTTTTTGGGTTATGTTTTGTTTGGGTGTGTGGTTACTTATATGACTAATCTAATGTAATCTTTAGTTATTGAATAGGCTTTTTACTCAGTTGCGGGTAGTGGTTCTGGATGGATGTGGTGAAAGGGAACTGCTAGTATGATCATTAGAAAAGTAAAGCTATTACAATGAAATCATTGAGAATTCATGTCAAACCGTTCTTTTTTTACCGACATTTTATAAAAGTTCACAGTTCGTTCTAATAATTTCGCAGTAGAATAGCTGACGCAATCAAAACAACATTTACTGTGTAAAGAAAATAGACAGAGACTGACATATAGACTTTCAAAATGCAATTCAAGCAAAAATCTAGTTCCACAAAAACCTTCAACATAGCCAACTACCAACCAGTTGTATAGCACTTTTTTTCCAACGATCAAGACTGTTCCCCCTACATACATATCGACAGTAGCTCCAACAATAATAGTTCCGTATTCCATTTGAATATTAGAACATCCATCTACTGAAGATTTCACTCCGTCCCCCCCACCTCACACCCTGCCACCCTCACCCACACATGCACGTGCATAGAAAGAAGTGTCAATGTGTGCGTACGTGTGGTTTAATAGATTTTTCTGTTGTGTCTCCTTGGATTGTTCGTGAGTTATGAAGTTATTGAGAAGTGGTGAGATAGTGGAGTTTAGTGGTTGAGATGTTTGCTTTTGGATGGTGAAAATGCGAGTTCGAAATCTGAAAAAAAATAAGCCTTAGTGGCAAAAATTAGTAAAAATAAAGATGCTGTAGAATTATTATTATAAGCAACACAAGCAATAAATTATCTCATTTCTGTTGTATAATGACATGTTTTAAATAATAGATAGATATTATACATAGTAAGTAAGTGCTTCAAATTAAAGGAATGTGGAATTCTCATTATCACAATCCCCACTGCAGAACACAAAATAAGAGAATATCTTACAGAGAAGGAATGAGCATAGACCACCACACTTGCTCAAACCGGGTTGGCGATTTCAGACATTAAGGTCCAGATTTCTCACCATGTTACCCTTCTCCTTTACTCAGTCGTTGGCTGTAATTGGAAAGTAACATGTAACTAAGAAAAGTTACATAGGTACTTGTTTGACCTAGAATCAAACCCGCACAGTCCTTGAAATAGTCATATTTTAACCACTAGACCACTAAATTCTGATACTTTATTTAACACCAAAACAAACACAACTAAACCAGCCTTCAAACCCACAATACTCAAAATACTTGCAAAACAATGCGCAAAAAACATTGAATATTTTGGCATACCCCTTCTCATCCCCTAAGTGGCAATGCCTTTAAGTTATCGTTATTGTAAACATATTTCACTGATACAACCCTATATCGCTATATTTGAAGACGTTTATATTCATTCTCCATATTTTACTCGGATAAGTCTTGGGATTTTCGATTTTTATGTCCGTATGTGTGTCTGAAGTGTGGTAGTTTAAAATGTGGATAAGTTGTGCTAGTAACAAGATGGTAGATTGCAGAATCTACGAGTATACTAATATTGTAAAGCTGAAGAGTTTGTTTGTTTGTTTGAACGCGCTAATCTCAAGATTTACTGGTCCAATTTGAAAAATTCTTTCAGTTTTAGATAGCCCATTTATCCAGGAAGGTTATAGGCTTTTTATCCGGGTGCGCGCAGTAGTTCCCACGGGAGAGCGGGTGAAACCGCTGGTGGAAGCTAGTATAATATATTCTTGAATTGAATATTTTTATTATTTTGTGGTCAGTATTTAGGTTAAATCTATCAGAAATGTTCTAATTTTTACACTGCCTTAGGAACTGTTCCATTAACCCATAAAATTACATAAATAGGTGTTTTTTTTTCTCTGAAAAATAACACCAGCATCAAGAAAAAAATATTACTACTGAGACCCAAATTCACTGATAACACAAATGAGTATTCTTAAAAAACAACTACATACTACGAATTTCCACGTTACATTTTCAGTTGTTTTAAGAAAACCAGTCATTTTTTTGCCTAAAATGGACCTAAAGAGCGTCAAGAAAAAAAAAGCCTTCAACATATCAATAGAAAACACTTTAAAAAACAACTTGCAACGTGCAAACATACAGACAGACACACAGACGCTGCAATTCTTCACACTTCTTTGTGGCGCCCTCTTTGTTATCAAACGGGCAACTTGACAAATGGAACGACAGACATCGCAATATCCGCTTCCGAGCCGGATAAAATATTCCAGACTTCGGAATGAAGTTTGAGGTTCTAGTGAGAAAAGGAAAAGTATGATTTTCTATGAGTTTAGTCGTTTTACGTGTTATGATATCGATTTTGTATGAAAATAATTCGATTATTGTAGTTCGATTTAACAAAAATGCGACAAAAAATTTGATCCTCATGGCTGTCACCTTGTAATATACCAAATATGATGTACCAGTAAGACAATGCTTAATCGTTGGGAATAATAAAATCCTACCTTGGATATAAAAAACCTTGAGAACAGATATTCACTTTACTAATGTAATAAAGAGGAAATATCTTGTTTGTAAAGGTTTCGAAATTATTGAACCGATTTAAAAATATCTTCTACTGATGGGAAGCTACACTACCTTCAAGTAACATAAGCTATAGATTTTTATACGGAACGCATGTAAAACCGCGTAAAAACGGCTAGTATTTAATACAACAATTATTATTGACGATCTTAAATAGAAAAAAATAGTTTTTCCAATCTGAGATTTTCACATTTATTCAGAGATCTTTAAATAAATAAATTCTATTTCTCCAACAACGGAAGGATTCGCAACGGGAACTCTCACGTTCAAATATATTTTATATCCACCATTTATATATCGACAACACTTTATGAACACCCTTTATTGCTTTTTATGACATATCTCATATTTTCTCCACCAGTTATGGAGGGGTAGAATTTAAATTCGCCGATTTATATTATAATCGATGCTGTAAATGAGATTATGAGTTTTCTGATGGCTTTCTAAATCGTTTTTCGGTAATGTTGAAATGAAATGAAGTGGTTTTAAAAGTAGTAGAGGAAGAAAACTTGACGGTGCTTTTATAAAAAAAAAAAAATAGTGAAAACTATTGAAAATGATGTTTCTCTAAAAATGTGTTGATTTTGATCTGAAAAAAATACATGTCATCAAAATAACTATACGGAAATATTTTTTACTAAAACCTAGTATTTACACTACACCATGAGCATTAAAATATTTTAGGCCAGTTTCTGAGGTTCCATAGAATGCTGACTGACAAATAATGTCATTGAAAAGTATTCAAAATCAAAAACATTGTTCATTGGCCCTTGTGCTTGTAAGTTTAAGTTGCAGTTACACACATTCCAGATAATGTTCTAGATTGCTATCTGACAGACCGGCTACTGACGTAGGGAACAAATGGCTAGCCATGGCGCCTCCACCAGGCCGGGCAGACTGGGTTGACCCAGGAAAAGCTTGATTGACGTCGTAAGGGGTGACATGCGTGCCAATGGAGTAACCACAAGGGATGCCGAAGATTGTGCGAAGTGGAGGAGAAGGTGTAGGAAAGCGGACCCCGGGCCCGAAAGGTTAGCAACCGGGATAACGCTCGGATGATGATGATTGCTATCTGACAGATTTCGCCATAGAAAAGTTGTCAAAATTAAAAACATGTCTGTGGCTTTATCTGTCAGATAACTATAAAGAACTTTATCTGAAACCTGTGACACTGGCCGTAAACCACGTCAAATTCCTTATTACCTTGACGTCTCCATTTGTCAAAATTGACTCATCTATACCAAATATAACTTCACCCCTTTAAGGAACAACAATAATGAAGACTGACCAAAATTATTTGCTGTCAGCACATTACACAATGTTGCAAGCAAATTGACACAAAAATGATAATCTCCAAATGTTATAAACTTGAACAATAATGTAATATTTTAGATCTAGATTGTAGACGAAAAGGTTGATAATTGTCGTTTGTTTGACTGATTTGGTTTAGTATACATAATTAAAGAAAATAGTGGTTCTGTATATTATTTAATTTTTGTTCAATCCCACTGCTGGGCACAGGCCTCCTCTCGCACAGAGATGGATTGAGCTTTAATCACCACGCTTGCTTAATGCGGGTTGGGGATTTCAGACTTTACAGTCCAGATTTTCTCGAGATGTTTTTCTTCACCTTTAATTAGTCATTGGTGTCCAAGAATTTAGGAAGTACATATAACTTAGAAAAATTGCATTGGAAGTTGCCTGGCCTGGAATCAAACCAGCCCACTCATTCTGGAGGGGCTGGTGCTCCAACCAATAGGTGAAGAAAACCTTTCTACATAGGACTGTTAACTTATCGAAAAAAGCTATAAGCTAGTTTTTATTCGGGTTCGCGATTTAGAGCCGTTTTCGATTTTAACTTGCAGAACCCAAAATCACATACTGGTTTAGTCACTCATCATTCAGGATACAAAACGATGGTGTTTTATAGCTCTTTCCTATAGAAGTCGCTTATTACCTTGATGGTAGATAAGGAACCATTTTAGACTGCGAACACTGACAGACATCTTAATATTTTCAAATATGGTTAATGTTAGTTCTATGTACTGATATACCACTAGTTACAGTAACACTAGTTGTTTACGATGACTTCACTCGCTATCATAAAAATAATGTACTTAATTGGAGCATCGTAGAAATAAAATGAAGGATTAAAACTGTGATAGGAACTAGAACTGGCACTGGAACAGGAACAGGTACTGGAACAGTAACAGCAATGGAAATGTGGAATAGGTACAGACAAGAGCACATCAAGTTACCACAATCTGTCAAATTTCTGCACTCGATTTTCAACCTTATCACAATGGAGGTAGGTTAACGTTTGATTGGTAAAATTTGACAGATTCGTATACGTTGACCTGCTGTTTTCTGTACTAGAGCAGGAACTGTAGCAGGGACTGGAACAAGAACCGGAACATGGACTGGAACAAGAGCCGGAACATGGTCTATGTCTGTATGTTTGTCTGTTGCGCTGATATACCCCTTTTTTCTAACAGGATAATCATAAGCTTTCACAGTAAAACAAAGTTAATTCTTTAACTGCACTTAGACGTACCCTCGTATCAGCTTAGTGCTAATACTTGTGTAGGGTTGCCATATCTACAAAACAATTTACTAGGCTCAAAGACTAACTTAAAGAATGGTTTAATACGCGCAGTGTGAAGTGTGTTTTTTAATCGATTCGAAGTCATAATAACAAAACTGGCAAGAGTTATTTTTTCTCTATTTTACAAAATTTACAACATTCCAGTAAAAAAACTTTAACTAAAAATATTTTTTCTCATAACTATAAAAACATTATATTCAACTCGTATTGCTAATATGTGTGAATAATTAACATAATATTTACAAAGTACTTATCTATTTTATAATATTTACACACTTAAAACTAAAAAATTGCGTCAAAAAATTCCTCCTGATCGCTGCCAACCGGGAGTGTACCCAAAAGGCTGGCGGCATTGCCTCGTTGTATTGCAATGCTTAGTCGTTGACCGAAATAGAAGCCAGCCTTATGTGTGAATTAGACTTATTATATCCAAAATCTTGTTGAATTTTCGCTCTCCGCAAAATCAAGAAACTGTTGAAAGGTACAGTCGTTTATCTACATGTCTGCCAACCCTATCACTGAAACGGAAAAACGTAGAATAAATTCATGACGTCATGAATAAGTCATTAAATCAGTGATTGAATACGACTGCTACTGATGATCATTAGTAATCATCACATCAAAGGAATTGGGTACTTGTTTAAAGGGTGTGGAAAAACACCGGTAAATATTTCAGATGAATGTTGTTATTTCAAATGAAACATTTTTCAATAATTTTTCTATTGCAAATAAAAACTTAAAAATTATGTCATTTTAAGGTTTTCTTAACTGTTGTTTCACCGAAACTTGAAAATAAATAATATCTATAATATGTATATAGCACCCCCAAATTTTTTGGTCACCGAATCACGCCTGAACCACTGGACCAATACCGATGATTATTTTTTTTCCTTGTAGTTAGGAGAAGGATTGTAGGTTATATTAATAAATTAATTTTATGACGACTACGTGAATGAAGAAACTACGAGCAACACCCAGCTTAAAAATAAATATCTAGGAATTGTGATGTGGCATATTTAGCTATACTTCAAGAGATTGTTATTCAATAATACATTTTTTTTGCAGAACAAAGCAATCATTACAATTTATATTGTAGCTTATTATTTCCAATACTATGTTATCAAATCTGAATCCAAAAACAAACTCCACAAGCCTGAAATTAAAACAGAATAAAAACATCTTCAAATCCCAATTGCCTATCAAAAAAAAAACGACACAAAATAAACTTCAATAAGTCCATAAAACTTCGCGCACTCACCGTGCGACCTCGTTCATCCCTCATCCATATTCCATGCGACATCCATGCATATGCACCCATGCATATGCATCCGTGCATGCATTGTTTGTCGAGCCGTTCGCCGATACTGTGCTTTGATCTCTAAAAGTAGCTTCGAGTGCGTTAAGAGCGCCTAATATGTATTGTTTGGGAAAACCCTTTGGTAGTTGATTAAAATGGAGAATTGGCTGGTCAATGTTTTTTTAGATTTTGAGCTTTTTTCTTTATGTATTTTGACTGAAATTTTATTTTTGTTACTTTGATTGATTCAGTTTAGTTGTAGTAAATGAATTCGCTTATGCTAGTTACAACAATTCGATTTTCCGAAATCAATTTTTAGTTTGCTAACTTTAAAGAGATTGTTGCACGTTCGTTTCAGAGGTAATTAGGCAAGTTTGAAAACTTTGGACATCATTATTGGTGAGGTTATCAAACCTACAGTATGATAAAGAAAACTGTATCTGTAGTGAGGATGTGTATGGATTTAAATCCTAATTGCACTAATGCCACTTTTATAAAGGCTTGCCATTTTCAGGGTTCCGTACCCAAAGGGTAAAACGGGACCCNACTGACTGAAAGATGAATTCTGGCACGATCAAGAGTGAGGGTTCAATTCCAGGTCAGGTGAATAATAAAGTATTTTTTTTAGTTGTATTATATTCTAAGTTTGAATATTAGACAGACTGAGTAAGCCTGGATTTCAAAGTCTGAAATCGCAAATCCGGCTTCAAGCGTAAGCGTCAATTCACACCGAGACGCGACGCGACGCGACGCTGCACGCAGATTTTACATAGAGCGACTCAAAATATACTTTATTCATTACACGAAACGATACACATTTAATTGTGAGAATTCAGATACGTTGCGCTGCGTCAAGATGCGTCGCGCTGGGTCGTTGATGGTACGAATTTAGGATGCGTCTCGCGACGCCGCCAGGCGTCGCGCGGCTGCGCGCTGCGCAGCGCTACATCAAAGCCGCGTCGCGTCACGTGGCGTCGCGTCGCGTCTCGGTGTGAGTTGACCCTAAGACTAAGTTGTCTGTCTGTCTGTCTCCGGGCTGTATCTCATAAGCCGTGATAGCTAGAAAGCTGAAATTTTCACAAATTATGTATTACGTTAGAGCTCGTGGCTAAATCAAAGCCGCGCGGATCGATCGATCATAAGGTTAAGCAACGCTTGGCGCGGTCGGTCCGTGGATGGGTGACCATTCATAAGGATTCTCCGTGTTCGGAAGGCACGATAAACAGTGGGTCCCGGCTGTCATTTGAACATCTTTGGCAGTCGTTACAGGTAGTCAGAAGCCAGAAAGTCTGACAACCAGTCTTACAAGGGGTGCCAGTTTGCCCGGGTAACTGGGTTGTGAGGTCAGACAGGCAGTCGCTCCATGTAAAACACTGGTTCTCAGCTGCATCCGGTTAGACTGGAAGCCGACCCCAACATAGTTGGGAAAAGGCTAGGCAGATGGATGGTTGCCACTATAACAACAAATATTAAGAGGGGTCCCCATAGAATACGTACCAATGGTACGGAACCCTTTGTGCGCGAGTCCAACTCCCACTTGGCCGGTTTTTTATTTTTAGGTAGAAAAATTGAGATGGTATCTGAATGATTTTTACTGTATTTTGCCCTACGACTACTCTTCGTTAGCTTTAAAAACCAAGCATACTTACTGAGTAAACCTTTGATAAATTAAATACCCTCAAAACGTTATATTAAAACAAACCAGAGATTAATTCAAAGCAACATCAATAAGTCTCCAAAAAATTAATAATAAAAAAACCTCTTTCGTGAACAAAGCCGATATTTGTTACGCCGATTTTAATTTAAAAAGTTTGTTAATCTAAGTATAAAGAGCAGGCCGCAAAGAGACCGGATCAAAACGATGAAAAATTATTGAAAGGGGGTCTCACTGAAGGATGAGAGAGGGGGGCATCGACTGTTTGTAAAATACATCGATAAATTTACTGTTACGCCAGAAAAAATAGCTCTTATTACGATAGCTTAAGGTCTAAATTCGCTTGATGAACAGTTCCTAGCACGTAAAGGGTGTTTTCAAATTCCGCAATGGGGTGGTCGTGTAATAATCGTGATTTTTTAATCAAATTTCATCTGTACAAGGGAAGTGGGGGCTATATTTTTTCATTATTTAATTTTCGGTCGGTCGCGGTTTTTTTGTAAACGCTCCTTTAAGCGACAGCGATATTTGAACGCGGTTTCTGATGTTTGACTGTCTGTCACACCGTTGAGATGCTTCAAAGTGCCTTCGATATTACTCCTTTACTATACATATTTACAAAATGGAGCAAAAAGTTATACTTTAAACACCATCGTTTTAGTGTCAATAGACGAGGTGTATTTAAATCACGTTTTCTTTATTTTAGGTATTTTTCTTGCGTTTTTTTCTAAGTTTTGAATCTTTTAAATCCTCTATGTATCTTCTCGACACAAAAAAACCTACAAACATGTTTCCTAAGATGTTATTAATTGAGATACACGTTACACCACGGTGTAATAGGCGGCCGCTAATATTTCACCGTTCATTGATATCGCTTTGCGAATTTACTTGATTGCGTTCATATTACAAAATAAATTGCTATTATTTTGGTAATATAAAATTATAGCTAAGCATTTTTTCACAAACGTGGAATAATTTATATTTTGAACATGTTTTATATTAAATGTCGTATTGAAGAAAAAAAATCGAACACTTGTATAAATTACTGCAATGAAAAAAGAAAATTTTTAAATAATATGTTATAGCTTAATTTTAAATATCGATTTCAAGCCCTGCAGCATTAAACGTTGATACTAAAAAATCTCCCAAACATCTAATTTTGCACTGTAACTAAGGCTTATGCATCTAAACGACTAGAAAACTAAAAAAAGTTAAACTACTGATACGGCTATTAATTCACAAACCAGTTTTCTTTATTCCTTTATTTCCACAAATATTTTTCCCCGTCATTTTCCAATCAAATCCCCAAGCCAACACTTTCCGTTCACCTACAAAAAATAATCAACCGTTAAATGCAGCAGTATTTAAAAATTACACTCAACGTAGCATTTTGTTAAAAAATCACCAGCAATTCCCGTTTAAAATCCCGGATATCAATTACGGGACACCGGAGAGAATTTAAAATCACTTGTCGATATGCAAATGTGATCCCGGTGTTCAATAGTCCCGCGCGGGACGGCCCTAGTCTCCGGACATCGATAGCTTCCGCGAATGGGACGGCCGAAGGATTCTTTTTTTACGGGACTTTACGTGTTTTTTTTTCTGATTGTAGTGATTGGTAAGGTGCTCTGTTTTAACATATTTTTCGTGATTTTTCACTGTAATATTTTCAATGGTAGTTTTGTTAATTAAGACGTGTTGCTTGTTTCATCAATTTGGAAAAGTAGGTTAGATCCTGCTACTTAATATTTAAATAGTTACTTGTTCTTCTATGTCATGTTGGTCAGTGACAAATAAAAATAAGAATTCCGACAAGAAAAAATTCAGTTTCATCCAAGACTGGAAAATCAAACGGATAGTTTCATATTCTAGGAAAACAACTAGGCTTATCCTAACACAGTTATTTCTCAAGTCATGATGACAAGCCAAGCGAAGCGCAAGAGCACTACCTACCTTTTCTCAAAGTATTTCGTCATTTTTTTGAACCCTCATAGAGTTGGTTTCCGATATATGTATTTCTAAAGTCATTATGTAATGCAGTACCTGCGTCTTACCAAGAAAATTAATAGTAGAGCATTTTCCAATTCGTCTCATCGACACCAAAGTTCGAACATATATTTATAGGTCCGCTGAAACGTGTGGGCTCAAGTGGGCCCCACACTTGTGCTCTGTCCCACTCCCACGCAGGTCCGGTACAATGTACCATCCTTGTCCCTCGTGCCATTGAAGGGTATCGAATGTTCAGCGCAACAGGTTGATCGGCTTCAGGAATAGGGATGGCAGTTTGATTGGTTTTCAATATGGTGTAATTTTTTTACAAAATTACCGTAAGTTTCCAGAATATGGCTCATTGTTTTGCATTTACCATAGACGTACAATAGACGTATTTTATTATTTTTTACTTTATTCATGTTTTGTCAAGATAGGCAATCTAGAAAAATTGTTGTGTGCTGAATCGTATCTACCAAAAACAGTTTGGGTAGCACCTTACTTCCTATTAAAAGCCTTCGGGAAGATTGTGTTATAATTTCTAATAGTTAAAAATTTGCAGGTTTTATGTTAATTATAGAAAAGGGAAGCTTAAATCATAATCCAAAACAACTTTCAATAGATATTAAATGCTTAATATAAACACATTTTAAACATTTTTTTACAACAGAAATTCTTTAAAAAGTCCTACAAAAATAACTAAAAATATCTAAATAAATATTGTCCTATAAGAGACAACCCTACAGCGACTTATCGTTTTTCAGCTGAGTGCCGGGGCGTTCGACGGCCCGTACCGGGATATCTGTTATTGATACGCTAACAGGTGCGAAGTAACGTGGGGGATTTTTGTACCACGCCGCCGTTTGAGGGTTACAATGTACCGACAATTTTTTACGTGTTCTACTGAAATTACGGTGTTTAGTCTTTGTAGGATTAGGTGTTAATATCGATTGTTATTTATTAATTAGGTATTTCTACGAGGTAAGGTACTTTTGAACTTTTTATAGAATATTGAATTATACTCGTATTAGCTTAATCATCAAAGGAAACTACTGCAACTCAGGATGTATTAATATATTATTAATATAATATTTTAAACACTGTAGTTCCAAAGATTATTTTTCCCAAAATATTCATAAAATCCTTAAGTGTATATATTTTTGTTTGAAAGCAATATATCGTTCGCAAACTAATAAGTCATCCTCTCCATATTAGAAAGTCTATTCTTCTTGCAGTAAAAGACGGAACTTAACAAAGTAGCTAAACCAAAATCCACCAAACAGCTATAAATCAAGGTCAAACAGTATCCCAAAAAGCCAATAACCCTGTAACAGCCTATCATCACCTCTCATCCCTTACATCAAACAGTTAACCCTTATCCCAATAAATTCCCACCTCCCATCGATCACGCCAATAGCCGTCCCTTTTCACCTTGACCTTCAGTACCGATGAGTGACCTTCGACTCGAACTTTCGAAGGTTAAGTTTTGTCGAGTGAGGTAAGTGAGCAGTGTAGGGTTAAAGTTTGGGGGGTCGTGTGATTTTATGTGATCTAGTAAAGTTTTATAAACTTTGTAGGGTTGTACAGGTAAGTATGGGTGGCCCACCCATAATATATTCAATGTAATATGTCAAAAAATGTTTTAAACGTAGGTCAGAGAATTGCGGTCGGTGCAATTCAATGCATTTTTCTTTATTATTAGAAAAAACCGGACAAGTGCTAGTCGAACTCGCACATGAAGGGTTCCGTACCATTATATATGAAAAATGAATGTATCTATTACCTACAACTAGCTGAAATACAATCATTTTCATACATATGTATGAATAACAAACTTATAATTTTCGGTTTCACACGTTTATTGTAATTTTTAGTATTTGTTGTTATAGCGGCAACGGAAATACATCATTTGTGAAAGCTTTCTAGCTATCACGGTTAATGAAATACAGCGTGGAGACAGACAGACAGACAACGAAGTCTTAGTAATAGGGTACCGTTATACCCTCTGGGTATGGAACCCTAAAACCGGACAAGTGCCAGTCGGACTCGCACATGAAGAGTTCCGTACAAAAAATTACGTTTGTTTTACGAGAGCTCCTTAAATTCTTATTTTATTACAGTTTTTATTTGTATTTGTAGTTAAATCTGTGAAAATTTCAGCTCTCTTGCTATTAGTTCATGAGGTGCTTGGTGACAAACGAACGGATGGACGAACAGCAATATCTTAGTAATAGGGTCCCGTTTACTGTTCGTGAACTAATCCTAAAAATATGTTTGATATAGTTACAACTAAGTATGTCAATATTCTAAACTGAAACAAACACTGAATAAATTGAGTATTGATTGCAAAGAAATTACAATGTTCTACAGATTGCATTGTAATTGCGTCAAGGCTAAATTACTTGGTGTTAAATTGTTTACCTTTTTATTTATAATTCCACTTATTTTTAGGGTTCCGTACCCAAAGGGTAAAACGGGACCCTATTACTAAGACTACTTTGTCTGTCTCCAGGCTCTATCACATTAACCGTGATAGCTGGAAAGCTGAAATTTTCACAAATTATGTATTTCCGTTGCCGCTATAACAACAAATACTAAAATT
>NWSH02000085.1:6684939-6697016 GCA_002382865.2 Heliothis virescens
TTTGTTTGTTTGGTTGTAATGAATAGGCTCAAAAACTACTGGACCGATTTTAAAAATTCTTTCACCATTCGAAAGCTACATTATCCACAAGTGACATAGGCTATATGTTATGCGGGTACGGGCAGTAATTCCCACGGGATGCGAGTGAAACCGCGGGAAAACGGCTAGAACTAGATATATTCGATCCCCAGAAAGAATTAGGCATGACGCGTCAGGTATATGAGGAGATACGCGAAGTAAGATATCTCTATCACTTACAAAATAATTAATGATGTTTATTGCTGGCTATTTTCACCTATCATTAATCTCAAAGGCCATGTTTTACAAAAAAAATACCCTTTGTCATAAAATTTTCCATGAAAAATACCCGAATCACATCATAGTGATTTCTCCCAAGTGTTGTTACCCAAACAATCGATAGTTTATAATGCATAATATATGCGTGTTGTTAGTTTCGTCAAGCAAAGGGTCCCAAGCTCCGAAAGATTAAACATTTCGCGGGAGCACTATTAATCAGATCGCCGATTGCGTTTTAGGGATGTGATTGAGATTATTTTTATCGATATCTATAAAACTTTGATTTAGCAGATAAACCTACTTCAATATGTCAAGAGTCAAGATTATTCAGTACATTTTTAACCTTGTCAGAATAGTGGAAGGTTATTGTTCGATTGGTAAAATTAGACAGATTCGAATAGTTTGACCTGCTGTCGCCTGTACTTGTTGAATAGACCATTCAGTAAAGTAAATTGACAATACTTTCTATATTTTCTTACCTAAAATCGTGTGATTATCGTAATTTGGAATTTAAGCCATTTTAACCTGAAACTTATACTTGTTTTAACCTGACTGTATTGTGGTGACTGAACTGACGGTATCGTGGTTACAAAAACTCAACAATAAGTAATATAAATAAACCTATCTCATTACCTACGCTCAACCTCCACTACAAGTATACGTAGGCATGCAAACTATCGATATAAAACCACAAAACCAAATCACATCACTAACCCAAACCCAAAGGGATCACCAGTGCCTCTCGGTTAGTGTGAACTAAATGAATCATTAATAATGCAAAGCTAACTCGATCCTGACCGCAGACATCGATGTCGAACGCCCCTCACTAGTGTTTAGTGATGTCCATAATTTATTTGTGTATCGAGCTTGATTGGTAGTGTCGAGTGATGTGTTAACGGTAATGCAAAGTTAATGAGATAGATTCATAAATATTTGGGAAGTGTGTGTGGGTTGTAATCGTGTGATTGGTATGGTAATCGGTTGTTAATATATTAATGGTAATGTGGTAATGATATAGTTAGTGTATTATTGTCTCATATTATATTGGTGTTTTTCAGTATGAGATATCAAGCGTCTATAATTGCACGTAGGTGGTTAGAAAGGATGTTTTTATTCATATTTTGAAAAATATTTCGACCGATGTTCGAGGAAGATTTGCAGCGAAGACAAAATTATAGCTCTTTCAAAATAGTTTTTCTTTTCATTTTGACGACAGCACATTAACATCGAGATGTCGTAATTGACAGACTCTTCCATTTTGAAAAGTCGGTTAAAAATGAATGACTCCATAAGGCTCCATTTAGAACACTGTCCAACCTGAAACTCAAACCATATGCTCAGGTTTTCCTCACACCCACACATACAAGGAAGTAACAGCTCTTCCTACTGTCAAAATTAGTTACCAAACATTTCCATATATAGGCGTTTCAATAAATAATACACAATTTCGCCAACAAAGACGGTCCACGGACCAGTGACCGGCACCCTTCGGTTGACAACCATTTTGAAAAGGGCTCGGACATGACATGCCGGCCATACCAGGGTTGCCAACAGCAAATATTTATCGGGGAAAATTCTTCGGTTCCTTTTTTTGGTGGGAAAATAAATTGTTTTTTGAAAAAGGGTAGAATTAGGTGGGTTGTGTTTAGTGATGTTGAAATTGGTTGCGGGTTTTCTTAATGGAGCTGTATTTATTTTTAGGTTGTTAGATTGATTGGTTCGGTTGATTTGTTTCTTGCAGAAGTGGTTGATTAAGAGTGGCTATTTAAAGATGATTTTTCTTTATTTGAATATTTATGTTCACCATTTTCTGTCACGTCAGTACCTATATCTATTAAACTCTAATTTGATACTTTTCGGGATGGTTTAGGTGTGAGAAAGGACAAAGCATCTTTTTACAGGTATTCATGTTATAACTACTCATCTATGACAACACTACTGCAGCCGATCGGTACAGCAGATTTCATTAAGTTTTTTAAGAAAATATGTGGTAAATCATCAAATTACCCAAAAACCCACCATGTTCTTTCTTAAGCCTTTTGTGTATCAAAGCCACGAGAACTGTTTCAAACAGTCCCACAGCCCACATTACTCACCTTAGGTTAAGAACAAAATCTAGTACATTTATTATATACTCAACATCTTATTACACTGTCTTGCAAAAACAAGTAGCAGCCCTACCACTCATCAGCAGATGACAATCGCTCAAAAACCGGACGCCTCGCGCCGGACCGTGACGTTCAATATCCAGGCTGCCATTACTTAAATACAAGTATTATCTGATTGAGATGTGGGACATCGGCTACCCTTGCTTGTACGCTATGGTGTTATTGTGGGTAATTAACTGAAAACTGAGCGTTCAATTTGGACCAAAATTGACTCTGGAAGTCTAAAAAATATGTACAGGTAAAGGTGAAATTGACTGAGGTTTCATCAACTGACTTTCAAAGAAGCAGGTTCTTAATGGTTTAAGGAAACTTTGAGATTTGATGTCTCCTAAAACGTTGATTCACTTTTTATAATACTATCTGTGATTCTTTGGCTCTATAGTCTGTATTTCTTCTATAAAAGTTGTAAAAATTAGGCATAGGTGTGTCGCCATTGGGATTTACCTTGCACACTACGTCCTCATAAGAAAATATCTTTCTAACTTTCATCTTGATTTTCACCTTAAAAAATATCTACTAAACATATCTTTAGGAAGAATTTCTATCTCAATTCCCACCTTAACCTTCAAACAGCCAAAAACTCAACACTCCAAAACATGATGTAACCACAATCTCAACCCCCTACCACCGATACAAGGGTCTCCCATATCCAAAAAGCTTTGTCAATGACAAATAGTGTACGCTTCATCCCGGTTGGCATTTTGACAATAAATAAGAGATATCAAGGAAGGAACCGGGAGGATTTGCGAGTTATAAATGACACGCGATGGCCAGTGAAGGGTTGAGCTTCGTATGTGGTACATTTGATTGATAGTTTTAGGTATTTTTCGTTGTTGTTACTAATTTTGAGGAGTGTTTGTCTTGGGTTGTGTGTTGTGTTTGCAAATTAGATTTGTGTCTAAGGTTTTGTGTTATATACCAATATATACTAAATCTATAAAAATATAGAAAACCCATTCATAAGTTATGGGTAAGTTTTTAGGAGACTGAGGAAATAAAAACAGGTTTTTTGTCAACTGAAAGTTAAAGTTTTTTAAAAAAAGTCTTACTTAAAGTTTCATAACGCACAGTATTTTCAAATTCTACTTATTTGACCTCGATGGTATGAAGATGTTCCAATTTCGCCAATAAGAGGCTGCAATAAATAAAACAGTCATACTTTAAGTCCACCCTTTAACAAAACTAAAGGACACATTAATATTTGAACCCTTTACTACAACAATGGTTGTATCGATATTTAAACCCAATCTATCCTTCTTAATACAAATACATTTTGCAAATAACACAACATAAACTTCAAAATTTCTCCAAAATTCTAATCGAAATCACGCAGCACCCCCCTCTCCCCTAATAGGCTGAATTTCCTCTGACTATTATTCATATGTGACCCATTAAAGTATGGGGTGTTAATACTGGCTGACTTATTGGTTCCATCGGTCATGTGGTACCCTCCTTAGGAAATGTCAGCCTTTTCAAGCGTATGGGAAATGCTATTGTTTCGGATTATTATGGACAGGATTTTGGGATTCGATACATGAGTGGAAGTGTCCAGTTTTGCTAAGACAATTAATATCTAATATGTAGATATTTGTTAATATGTATGATAATATTATAAAGCTGAAGTCTTTGTTCGTTGCCTTAAATGATTTAATCTCCCTAACAACTGGTCTAGTTTTAAAATTATTTCTGTGTTCTCATCTCATTTATCGAGAAAAGATAAAGGCATCCTTTTACCTGAGTGCGGCGAATAGTTCCCTCGGGATATGGGCGAAGCTAGTATGTACCGATAGTCCAGTTGTGACACTCAAACAGTAAAATAGATATCTAGAAAAAGATTAAACCCTATAAAAGAAAATACTTTTTTCATCATTTCCTCAAAATAGCAAAACGGTTACTTTAATGGAATCACTTTTTCTCGATTTTTATTTTACCTTGCGAATAAAGTATCACGTGCTACACATTTATAAATAAACCAAATTCTTTCCAACCCAATCGATTATCCAAAATGTCATCTTAACCACTAGACACCCAAACTTAACCCTACAATTACCACCGTTTACCTAATAAGCCACCTATTAACCAATCGCCGTTCATTTTTCTTACAAAATCCTTTGAACTGACGCAGGCAAGGGTTGGTAATCGGGTGTAATAAATGAAAGGCAGCGTCGGACTTGCGGATAACCGGATAACCGGGTCACTACAGGTTCGGGAGATAGCCCCGGATTGATGGTTTTTCGCCAGTAATTCTTTTTTTGGAGATTAAGTCCTTTTTAAGGGTATGTATGGAAATTGGTGGTATGTTAGGTACTTCTTTCCAGCAAAAACACATAGGAAGTGGTGAAGGGCGGGCGTTTTTGGGGCTTTCTCATGTAATAATAATTTTGACGTTCGAAAATTGCTGTTTTCAGCCTACTTTAAATAAATGCATTTTAATTTGATTTGAAAGTTATAGCTAAAGGTGTTATTAAAGATTTTTATTGAGCTAATGAGAAAAGCGTATTTTCATTTACGAAGAAAGTTAAGACACTTGATCAAGGTGAATTGGTTATAGCAAATGGTTCAAGTACCGGCTACCTATGCAGTCGTGGAGAATTTATCAATAAGGCTGTATATTTTCATCTTCAAAGTTTTTTATTGCCCCACTGTTGGGCACAAAACTCCTTGATACTTAGCAGACATGAGCGGTAATCACCACGCTTGCTTAAGGCGAATTGGCGATTACAGACTTTTAAGTCTAAGTCTCCCTAAGATGTTTTCCTTCACCATCCAAGTCCAAGATATAACTAGAAAGTACACATAACTTAGAAAAGTAACTTTATTACTTGCCTGACCTGGAATTGAACTCATTTTTGAGATGCTGGTGCTTTACCATGAGACCACACAACATTTTTACTTCACGCCACCCCAAAAATGCCACGAAAAATGATACCACATCAGAAAATTCACAATAAATAACGTGCCCAAAGACGGGTCACCCCGATTTGCATGGACTCCGAGGGTTGTCGCGCTAACTATAATTTATTTGCGTCAAATATCGGAGAATGGAATAACTGTGTCGTGTCCTCGTTGGTATTACTGTATTTTGAATGATGGACACCCCTAGTTATATGTTATGTGATTAGAGGGTAAGTTATGGTGTTCAGGTCAAGATTTGGATCGATGGGTTATGTTTTTTTAGATGAATTTGTTTAAACCTTGTAGTTATGTTTTATTCAATTTTGTTTAAAAAAATTCTAGAAATATAGAGAAGGAACCACTAGCTCGAATTTTTTTGAGAAAGACCAATGTGTGAGCGAGCAATGTAGTCATTGGTCATACAATATACACAAAATTGACTTTTGTCTAAATTAATGTAAATGCATAAGATGCATTCAAGTGGCGAATGCCTATTGTAATTATGTACTTATTTCATTTTAGAATAATTTTATAACTGTTGTGCAAGCTTTAAAGTCCCAAATTCATTTAGAGACGTTTAGTCGACCGATAGTTTATCCGGGCTTATAAATCAGAATGGAGATGAATTTTAATATGCACATTACAATTATGAGAGTATAAGATCGACTTAAAACTTTGACGGGAATCACGATTTTCTTAAAAAAACAGAAAAAAAAAAACATTTCATAAAACCTACTATTAGTAGAGTAGTAGTCATTTCCTATTTATTTCCTATCAACCATCAAAAAACTACAAATTCCATAAAACTACATGACTATGGAGCCAATACGTATCGATAGGAATGCCAGCGATACGCCACATGGTCGGATCATTCCGGTCGGCTGCCCGCCGGACATCGGCCGGCCGCCGGTCGACCGGACAATTGCGATGCCGGTAAAGTGTTATGCAGACTAGTGGGTTATACCTTTGGCTTTAGGTACATTAAAATTTTATTAATTAAGATATTATATTATGTGTTTTCGCGAGCGTTTTGGAAACATTCAGTATTTTGGTTTCTTTACAGGATTGTACCTGTTTATAGGCCTGACATCGTCAACCAAAAATTAATTAAAATTCAAAATGATAATAAAATAGGGGGTAACATAAACACGCTTGTTAAATTGTACATTTTGTTTGCAACCAATGAAATTATACCTACATAGTTCCTTACAGATTGTTGTAACTTTTGTGACCTGACCGAAGTTCATCACCTACACAATGTGAGGCTATCGTTCCAATAGTAATACATATGTTTGTTCGTGCTTTTAGACCTGGGAATGCTATACAAGCAACTTTATATGTTCTGTGAGCAACTTCAACATAGTTGGCAAAAAGGCTAAACGAAGAAAATTACTTATTTATCTGTAAATTGTTTCAGCATATGATACGTAATCTCCACAACCCAGTATGCACCATCCTTAACATTATTCGAAATTCGAATTCAAACCAATGAACGGACAATGCATCTCATGCACAACAATCAATAACATATTCACAAGCCAAATTCAACCTTAAACCTTTAGCGATAAGATTCACACTAACAGCAAATAAGGTTGGTTTTAAATACAGTACTGATATTGTGAGGTATTGGGCTGTGACGTCACATGTGTTGCGTATTACTGTACGATTGAGTGACGAAGCGGTATTTTGACTATTGGATGCAGTTTCGGTGTTAATTTTGGTATTATGAATTTTCGAAAAATTAGTAATTTTAGGGAGAATTAACTGTTTTCGTGGACAAGGGTAGGAAGCTGGGAAAAGCCTGCAAACCAGGCTTCCGAAGTTTCGTACATGAAATGATGTATTTTCCAATCATTATATTAGACTAGCTTCTGCCAGCGGGTTCACCAGCGTCCCGTGGGAACTACTCGGCGCGCCCTGATAAGAAGTAGCCTTCCTCGATAAATGGGCTATGTAAAACTTAAAGAATTTTTCAAATCGGACCAGTAGTTCCTGAGATTAGCGCGTTCAAACAAACAAACTCTTCAGCTTTATAATATTAGTATAGATGATGCCACATTTATAAAGCACTACCTATACATAAACATGTATGACATCATATAATTTAATTATTTTCTGTTTTAAAACCTGGTGTTCATGAATGGTGGAGTTAGATCTAAGTTAACAAATATGAAGTATAGGAAATAATTTTCAAAATAGATTTTTATTCCAAACCATCGTAAATACCTTCCAATTTTTGCTTTTCTTATTAAATCATACGAACTTTCAGAGGCATAAAGGGATTTTTTTTTAATTGAAGAAACTATTGACTGATGGTTATTTTCATCTTGTTATGTTTGAGTTCTTTAGAGAGAGGTTACACGATCAGTTTGGCGACAGTCCATTCCATCAGTCTGGTCCAGAACGTACCGTGATTTTCGTCCATCAGTCTGGCATCAGTCAAAACGTGATCGTGTAACCCCTGTCTTAGTGTTTTGGAAAGCACAATAAACTGATGGGTCCCGGCTGTCATTTGACCAACTTTGGCAGTCTTTACGGGTACTCAGAAGGCAGAAAGTCTGACAACCAGTCTTATCAAGGTGTATAACAGGGTTGCCCGGGTAACTGGGTTGTGGGATCAGATAGACAGTCGCCATATAAAACGCTGGATCTCAGCTCAGCATCCAGCTAGACTAGATGCCGACCCCAACGCAGTTGGGAAAAGGCTAGGCAAATGATGATGGCTATTTCCAGCATATAAAAACTCAATAAAAAAAACTCAAAAGCGAACGCCAGCCAAATTTCAATATGAAAACAAAATTGGCACTCTAATTCAAAAACTCCAAGTTTAATTTTGTAACAAGAACAAAGAAACACGCTCGCTGGAAGTGGCTTAACTGGCGAAGTAATAGCGCGCTTGGCACGCTCGGAGCGCAGTCGATACGATAGCAATAAATAATAGAAGTAAATACGTACAAAGAATTTGGCAGAGTTGTGTCCGGTGGTGTGGCTTTATGATTACTGGATGTGGCTTGTTAGTTGAGAAGTTGACCACTGTGATTTGAAGTTGCTGTGTGTTTGTATGGAGAATAATTATTGAGTGTTTAAGTTTGCTCAAGCTATTGTTAGAATAGACAATGATTTATATTATTCTATTGCTTAATTTTGTTTCTACTTGAAAAGTTTAATAGGAAATACAAATGGTTATATAGGATTTAAATAGATCGCCCAGAACCTGTAATCATTCTCGTTGGGAAAAAAAATAACTACTTAAAACTATGTACTATAATAATCATGAATTACTAAGTCACTTCTCGGCTGACTACTCAAAAAGTAATAAATTATACATAATACCTCATCATAATTTTAGCTAAAAGTACTGACGGTTTTCTTTACATTCTAAAACTAAAATATTAACTGTGAACATGACAAAAGACTAAATTGTATTATTTTTACCTCATTTCGAAGTTACTTATTGACTCTACCAGGCCACTTCCATGTTCCATACATCTTCAACCGTCCAGTTTGTTAGCCGAAAACTTGTACAATAATCACTAATGGAGCGATGCAGTGGTCACAACTCACGCCGCGTCCACTTCTACATTTATTGCCTCAGCCGGGAACGAACCCCGTACTTTGTCGATAATGTACATTTTAATCTGTTATGTTATGGAAGTTTTGTTGTAATTGCTTTGTTTGATTTGGTGGAAGATTTGTTTAATTGTTAATTTTTTGGATGTTAATTCTAAGTGAGTTCTTTTGATTTTCTTCTTCTTTCTTGGCCTTATTTAACTCTTTAGGAGGAGCCTGAAAAGCTGGTTTTGAAAAAACGAAAAGATATTTCAGTAGTTAGTAATGGACTTATGGTTAATTGCCTTGGTACCTGTATTACACTCGATTGCAAACTTACAACTGTTCCCAGTAATTTATCTATCTGTTGATTTGCTTACTAGAGATAGGAATTTGAAGTTACTTGTATGTCAAAATTCTATGTTTAGTAAGCAAATGAATAGGTAGGTAGATTATTGGAAACGGCCGTTACTTAAAGTTTACTAAAAGGTTTAATAAAATACCAAAGTAACTCTGTATATCGATCTGTCGCACCAATACTTCTGAACCGATTTCAATGGACTAATTAACTGCCTCGTTGGTTTAGTGGTCGCATAGCGCGACTGCCGATCACAGGTCTAGGCTTCGATTCCGGGGTCAGGCCGAAATCGCTTTGTGGGTTTAAGAAACTTTCACAAAGCAGCCTGGAGTTTGGAAGTTGGCGGTGTTACACCCCCGTGCCTGGGAGGGCACGTAAAGCCGGCATCCTCGAATGCTACTCAGTAGCAGTCGAATATAAAAATCCACGTCAGAGGCCGTCAGGTGGATTTGAGAAAAACTCTGCAGCTCACTCGATAAGAAGAAGAAGAATGGACTAATTGTAGTCTAGAGCCAAAAAAGAGATTTTCGCAGACATGAGTAAAACCGCGAGGAAACATTTATTTACATGCCTTAAACCTTCTAATACCCTCAGCCTACCTGCTTCCAAAAACTCCTACCATATCTCACGCGGCTAAGACTGCAGCGGATGCAACTGCACTAACATGCGTCTTCCTTAGCTGCATCTTTTTAATGCAATGCTGCAATGTCTCCGCGCCATTGATGCTGCAGTGTTCAGTATGAGAGACTGTCTTATGGCCATTCCCAATAACCTATCTAACTCTGGATTAGCTTACCAGAGATAAGAATTTGACATTACTTGTATGGGGCTAATGTCAAAATTCTATCACTAGTAAGCAAATCCAGAGATAGACAGAATATTGATTTCCGCAGTTAATATGTAGAAGAAATAAATTGTGGCTAAGGTAACAGAAGGACGGAGCGATCGATCGTAGGGTTAAGTAAAACTTGGCACAGTCGGACCATGGAAGGATGACCATCTTTGACTGGATGAATTCCTCCGTTTTCCGAAATTGGTGGGCCCCGGCTGTCATTTGAATTTCTTTGACAGTTAGAAGATAGAAACAAAATAGAAACCAATATTACCAATGGCTATTAAGTTGCCCGAATATTTGGGTTGAGGAGGCCAGGTACCAAGTCGCTCCATGTGATACACTGGTACTTAGCTGAATTAAGGATAAGATTAGAAACTGACCCAAATATATTATAGTTGGGGAAGAACTAGGTAAATAAAAACCGGCCAAGTGCGAGTTGAACTCGCGCATGAAGGGTTCCGTCCATCCCACTTATTTTTTTTTTCATTTTTAGTAGGTATTTGTTGTTATAGCGTCAACAGAAATACCTACATCATTTGTGAAAATTTCAGCTTTCTAGCTATCACGGTTATTGAGATACAGCGTGAAGACAGACAGGCAGACAACGAAGTCTTAGTAATAGGGTCCCGTTTTACCCTTTGGGTACGGCACCCTAAAAAGTGGTCTTAGAAAAGATTTTCACCAAGTTTTCAACTCTGGAACCTGGAACTTAAATTCAAAGTGCTCCAATGCGAACAAGAGACGCATAGGGTACTCGCACACTGCGGTGATGCAATCGCCCTACTAAGGCCACCTTACACACCATACTTTATCCGTACTCACAATTAGTTGCCGCGAGATGGCAGGTAAAACTATACCACAAGGAATGGTATGGAGTCGATATAGCTAGAAATTTTGGGATAGTGTCCGTTCAGGTGACTGGTAGGAAATGAAAGGCTTTTAGTAGACTAATTTTGGTAATTGCCATTGGGAAGTCGATAGCCAAAAACTCTGACGAGACTTATCAAGAGGCATTGTTTCATATGTAACTGAGTTGAGGAAGTCAGAGAGACAATCGGTTCATGTAAAACTCTGACACTTTCTCACTTTGGCAAGACTTGATATCAATCCTAAAATAGTTAGCAAAAGGCTACGCAGAAGATGTAAAGAGCTGGTTTAAGAAAGTGCTTCAAGATAATTGTTTCCCAGTCAAAACCTGCTTCATTTAGGCCTCTAAAACCCCTAATGAGGAATGTAAATGAGGTTGATTCTAATCGCTCATTCTAAAAGAAATGAAAATGCAAGATTTTTACAATAATTTACAGTCATTCGAACATCTTTGGCAGTTGTTACGAGTAGTCAGAAGCTAGAAAGTCTGACAACCAGTCTTACCAATGGGTATCGGCTGTGGTGGTCAGATAAGCAGTTGCTCTATGTAAAGCACTGATTCTCACCTGCATCCAGTTAGACTGGAAGCCGACCTCAACGTAGTTGGTAAAAGGCTAGGAACATGATGGTCATGATTTTTACAATGGTATTCTGAACATGACGAATTCTCTTTACTTTATTCCCATCACTAGAGCCATTTTTTCACCCCCCTTCGACTCCACGCCTCTGTCCATCAGCTCCTCGTCTCAGGCAAGTCGTTAGTAACAAACTCCACACATTTGTGTCACCGGATACACAATCCTATTATAATTTTAAATTTTAAGCTCATTTATTTACGTTTGCACCCGATGCTGTTATCTTTGATGCCTTTTTGATAACTTCTTTTAAAAGTGTGTTCTTTGAATTTTTTGAGGGTACCAAAGTCTTTGGGAGTTTGTGTTTGTATGAATTAAGGTGCATGCGACGACTAGAAGCGGGAAATTCAAATATAAAATGGTTTTTTCATGTTTTACCTAAGTTAACATTCAATATGAGGCGTGATCTTATGATTGGCGGTTATAATATCCCACAAAGTAATTTCTGATGTCCTTGTTTAACTCCGAAACTT
>NWSH02000085.1:6699189-6713223 GCA_002382865.2 Heliothis virescens
TTTTTTCATGTTTTACCTAAGTTAACATTCAATATGAGGCGTGATCTTATGATTGGCGGTTATAATATCCCACAAAGTAATTTCTGATGTCCTTGTTTAACTCCGAAACTTACTCTGTAAAAAAAAACTCTGTAAAAAACGTTTTATTGCGCAATAAAACGTTTTTTACAGAGTTATTTAATTTGTAAGAAGTTTCGGAGTTAAACAAGGACATCAGAAATTACTTTGTGGGATATTAACTTAAAGTAAAAAATACTTTTATAGAGTAAATTGATTCGGGTAAAGTAAATTAGATTTCTAAAAAAAAAGATTTTCATAAGTTATTTCTAGCTAGCTTTTCCCCACGATTCCACCTGCGTCCTGAAGGAATTACTTCTTGCACCTAGATAACACGTAGTCTATGTCTTTCCTCAAGCTTTGGACTATCTATGTGCTACATTTTATTTAAATCGATTCAGTATTTTTTGTGCGAAACTCAGACAGAGCTACTTCTGCATTAATAGTACTTAAAAATTAGCTGAACTCTGTTCAAAAACCAAACAAACAATACATCACTAACACATGCAAATAAGATAAATTTAATTACACGATTTTTACACCTGCATGCGGAAGCGTGGCGACCTAGTCGCGTCCTCAATCACACCGTAATGTAACATGAAATAAAAACATCATTAGCTTCGCGGTCCGTTCTCTAAATTATGAAATAATACGCGCGCAGGTGTGACCTGGGCTCCTATTGTGCTTTGACTTTTTTCTCGTATTTTTAGGGTTGCGTAGGTAAATTTTTGCTATTTGGTCGTATTTTTTTATTGAAGATGGATTTTGCTAAATTATGTAGATATTTATATACGTATAGGTTTACGGGGTTACATAAAAATGGGCATGTTTTAATATCTTGTATTTTAAGCAACCGTATTTCTTATGTTAAAGTATCTGTAATTTTGAAAATATCTTAAGTTAAATGATGATCTCACAGAGAGTAAATCAGTGTTTACTTGAAAAAGCATAACCAACTTAATTTAATCAGTCTACGGAACCAATATAACACATGAATGCTAACACACGTCCACGGTGCACAGTTTATTTGTAAATTTTCACATTATTTTACATTTTTCTAAAGTTACACGTACGATTCCGTTGTTCCGTCGGGAATTTCAGTTGCTTCACAAATAATAACCGGTGACTCGGAGCTTGCATATCTTCATTTAGTAATGTTTAATTTATATCCCTACAAAGAGAGAGTTGAAATATTTTTTGAAATAAAAATAATAATATGTAGTTTGATGAAAATATTGTAAAAAGTAATTTTTGTTTTCGAAAATGTGGTTAAAAGTCATTGGTAGCTATGTCTATAAAAATCATCCCCTATTTGTTTCTGGTCAGCGATTCACCCCTGAACGGCTGGATAGATTCCGGTGGTATTTTTTTTGTTTTGTTCATTGTAGTCAGAAAAAAAGAAAAACGTTGCCCAGAGCTTTAAAAAAAAGCCAAAGAAGGTTCGTGGAGTAATTCTCGCAGGATGCAGGGAACAGTCTAAAAATAAATTACCTGATTACTGAAAATGCGACATAATTTTTAAGTTGTATCAACATTTTTGTTTCGCAAGAACACTAGCAAATTCAAAAAAAATAAATCGACAACAATAAACCTTATCACCAAAAAAACTAAGATTAAAAATTAAATAAATTACAAAAGTTTATTACGTCCTCCTAATAAGGTCCAGAACAAAATATAATTACAAAAAATAATTTATTCTAATAAAAAATGTTCAGCCAAAGCCGAATCTGCGATACACCTGAGCTACAGGAGAAAGGGGACGAATGGCACAGAAACACTAATTAAATATAACTGGAAATATTTTAATAAGTTTACGTGGGCACGCCGGCTCTGTTTAAAACAAATATTATGTCCGTTTGCACTGTACGTTAGGTGGAGCTGCTAAACCAGCGACTGGGAGCTCTTAGATTTTTCTCAGTTAAAGAATTTATAGAAAAAAAAGTCGTGTTCTAGCTAGAGTACCGGAGTGCTATGTTATTATGACACTCGTATAAAGAAATCTTTTTTTAAATACCATTACATCTACATGTACAATTTTTATCTAAAGATTGATACTATATTCATCTGTACAATTATTAGAAGCTGTTTTACCATAAAACACAATGAACTTGAAAAAGTTCACTCAGGTGTATTACATAATCGCGGTTTATTTTAGGTCTCCGATACAAAAACACACATATTTTCAATCTTTTCAATTAATTTCTTAGAAAAATTAATGTGCTAAAATGTGCATCAAGCTATAGAGAAAATTTCAGCAACGTGTTCGTTTTTCTTGATATCGCTGCCGCTAACTTTATGGCCACAACGCAAGCGTTGAATTTTAATATCATTACTTGTGCTGCGTTTTTAATTTTATAAAAGCCGGGCTTTTCTTTTGTTACAGTTACTTGTATTTGTGTTTGGTGCCCACCTGTTTACGCTATTTTAGTATATGTTCAATATTTGAATTTATTTTTAATGGGGACTTTCAACTCATTTCTCTTGGCACTACCTAGCTGGCGAAACTATCGCCATATTTACTTCAAATAAAAATGTTTTTTTTTTGTGGCTAATTTACAAAATTGTACCCATTTTTGAGAACAAGAAATGTTGTCATGGACGGACAAAAACTAGATTAAATAATATAGTCATCGTTCTCTAAAATGAATTAATGGAATTTAATTGCACTTAAAAAAAGTATTAAATTTAAGTTCCCAATTCCTTATATTTAAATAGACATTTCTCCAATCAAATTTAAATTCCACCCCTCGATCACTGCCTTAATTTCCCAACCCGATGACTAATTAACTCTTTGAAAAGTGACAACCTTCCTCCTATCCGTGACATTAGCAATTTTTCCCAATAACCCCGTAATTGCTCCTACCGAATACTCGTTTCTCACTCAATCAACATCTTTGGTGGTTTATGACTTCCGTGCCCCTGTCACCGGCAGCGCTTTCAGCGAATTTATTCTTATATAACGTCTAACTTTATTAAAAAGGGCTCAGATATTGCAGCGCTTGAAAGTCACGAGCATTCCATTGGAGTTGGAATCAAAAATTTAAATTGCTAACATTCTTCACTCGTTCTGTCTTTATTGGTGTTCCGATGCGCTCATTGGATTGCGGTTCTTAATTTTATACGTGACTCCTGTTAGACTGATTAAAGTCTTCTTATTTGTAGCTTTGTTAAACTTAAATTGAAGGTCGTAAAGAATTATATAAAAAGTGTACAGATGAAATACAGAAAAATATAGGTATGCCCGAGTGTTTTACATTAAGATCAATCCCCCTCTGATTCTCTATGATAGTGGAATATTTAATTATATAGCCTGGTCAAAATACATGCTGATTTTTAAGCAAGTTTTTGATCATTCAGTCATTTTTGAACTATTTTCAGCAGTTTTGAAATCTTCTACGGATATATTACCTACAGTTCTGACTATGAATATTATAATATTAATATTTTAAAGTAAGTTAATAAGGACCATGAAAAACAATATTGGTAGCACAATGCAATCACAATTAAAACCCTACAAAAATACAATTCTATTTACCTGAAGTTTCCAACAAAGAGTATATTTAAATTGACTCAATACTTTAATTTGCCCACGTTCACAAATCAAGGGAGGAAAAACTTTTAACAAAGTTTTTAATTTAAAACCTCAGTTCTTTTTTTCGAATATCGAGGGGATAAAAAGATACATTTGTTCGTAAGGGTAGGAGAGGGTTAAATGGCTATTTTCCCTATTTCTATTGAGACAGATTTACACAATGCCCAGGGCCAATGGGCTTTGTGAGACGATATTTTTATATCTTTATTGGGATCTTGCAATATAATAAAATATGTTTGTGAAAAATAGTGGCAATTTGAATGTCAAGTCGAAGGGTCGGAAGAGGAAGTAATGACCACGAAATATGATGGAATAAAATAGAGATATCTATTGAAGTATGAACGTTTTTTGTACCTATTGGACAAACCAGTTTTTCTATGCTGAAAATCTGAGAAGAGTCTTCCATGCAATTTAAAGATGATAAATGGAGTGAAAATGCATATATTTTAATGTTTTTCGTAACACTTCTTTGAAATCATTTGTAATGACAGAGCCATTGTTATTTTGAAGTTGTTGACGTATAATTAAGTAAATAACCATAATTTCCAAGCATTTCATAACGATATTGCAAAATTATGTCACAGTATTTAACATTAACTCCAAAAACCAGATTCTTAACAGTTTATCTCAAAAGAGAATATCTAAACACGCATAAACAAATCAACAAATTCCTCTTCAAATTCCCGATACTTTCGAAACAGATAAATAAGGACACCCCATTGAGTATCCTCAAAATAGAGTGGACGGAGAGAAAAAATATCCGACCGCTAACAGAGCAACTTCCGAACTCGGATATTTATGGACAGAAGGGGTGTTTTATTGCGCTGTGTTCCATTTTAACCTACTTGCCCCCGGCCGTCCACACTTTATAGTGCAGTTACACCGTATGGTAGCGGGTTTGGTATTTTTTTGGGTCTGTGATTATAATATAAGTAAATACCTATCATAAAATAAAATTATTGCATTCTTGTGTGTGCCAATGTTATCTCAAACAGAAATTATTCTTTATCGGTAAGATCATAATCTAAGCTGATCGTCTTTTTGGTTTATAATGATAAGACTTAGGTAATTAATATTTAGGAAGCATCAAAATTGATATTTTGCAGCAATGATGAAGTTTTATACGAGAATGAAGAACACAAAAACCACAAAAGATAATGTTTAAGTAATTTATCAATGCAGTGATGATCGCTACCTAAATAATTGAGATATTGATAAAAATTTTGGTCTCACTGTTATTTATTAATTTTATTGTTCTTTTATTTATTAATTATCATTTTTTATATTTTTTTATCGAAAAAAAGAATATACCAGACAACAACAAAAATACACTTCGGTGTGACAGGCGGTCGTTTTATTCGACGTTTGGAAAAATAACTTTATTTTTATCTGTATATTTATTCGCGAGTACCCTTTCCCTTAGGCCGATAAGGTGATCCTCATGGATACAGGCATATTGTTTCGCTCGAGTAGCATCACTTTTGGCAGGCCATTCGGTTTTATAGTTTTTGTGATTTGTGGAATTATGCTTCTGTGTTATGGTGACGGGAATTTTTTATTTCTTTATGATTTTTTTTTTGTTTAAATTGCCTCTATATGGCTTATTACAGCATTATAATTAAATAAATGAGTCTTTTAATTACAACTTTGACCTACTGGAGCGTATTCAAAAGGTTATGTTCCAAATTACATTGTAATAGATTGAGTTAGTGGTCGCATTGTTAGTTAAATATATAAATATGGCCAATTCTCAGGATTGGCATATAAGTAAATTTATATCGGTAGCTACGATACCTTATTAAATTCTCTACTTTCAAAATGCTAACAGAAAAGAGTACCTATATTATACAAAAGGTTTACGTCAAAAACATGACAAATCAGTGATACACCGAGTGTCGCTTAATTGTTGCAATTTAACCAATAAGACTAGACACCGATTTACCAAAACATATATAACTTTATCTCCAAAAAATCCCCATAAATACTTAAATCACCGAAAACAAAAACAACACTACGAACAACCACTTTATTTCCGAGATACATGGACACTAATACGGGAAAATAAATCCACCCCCAATCCCGAAGGGGTTGATAACACTTACCCCGTCAATAGCCACCGATTTGCCACTTCTCCCCAAATTGGTATACGTGATCTTTGAGAGACGGACCAAGATATGTCTTAGAGTAGTTCGAAGTTAGTTATGTATGGGAATTGTATGGTTTTTTATGGTAGTTGTTTTTGGTGTTAGTGTATGTCATTTGTTCGGTTTGAGAGTTGGTTTATTGATATATTTTAAAAGAAGGTTGGTAAAGTATGGATTAAAGAGTTAAGGCAATAAGAATGGGTATAGAGGAAGGGGATGACCAAAGAAACGATGGACGGATTGTGTGACAAGTGATATGGATTGAAATAAAGTTACTTTTGAGAGGATGTCAAATAGAAGAATATGGAAACAGAAGAGGATATAAAACGGGTAATGAAAGGATCTGACTACTTCATTAAGCGTTTCTAATTAAATGTTTAAAGAGTTAAAAACAACTGAGATTTGTCAACGTTTATTAACTCCCAATTTAGGCGTTATACCATCGTTTTATCACTAAAATGGTCGAGTATAAAAAGGTTTTAATCTTAACCACAAGATCTTAACATCAACATAAAAATTAAAATAAAATAAGCCATTCAATTCCTAACCTAACAACCACCTCCCCAAACAACCCAATTTAAAACTAACACACGTCAATCAATTTAAACCAATACACTGCATTGCAAAAAAAATGGCCCCATCCGAACCGCATCAATTTGGTGCGGACTGGGCTGAGCTTATAAGTTTTCCACCGTCTAATGTTGTTAGTCTGACCACGAGTCTCCCACGGGCAAGATTTAGCTATAAATTGCCCCAAGTTAAGTGATTTCCCCCTTTCAATCTTTCAATGCCTCGACGGATATTTTTTACGCGGGTAGCTTCATAATTTAGTGGGTTGGGTTCGATTTTTTTTTTGGTAAGTGTATTTTAGTCTTGTTTGGTAGGAAAATTATCTGTAAAATAGGTGTGTCGATTATTTAGTTTTTAAAACGTGTTTTTACTAATTATAAACCATAATTTTATGCTAAGTGATTGAAATTAGCCTTTGTTTCACGTTTTGATTGCCGAATCCAATTCATGCCATTTTACTCTTTCATAACACCTACATTTTAGATCATCATAATACAGTGTATGTCTTACAGCCTTCCGATTATATATTTTTAGGGTTCTGTACCCAAAAGGTAAAACGGGATCTTATTACTAGAATAAAATACACATTGGGAAGGCTCCCATACAACAAATGTATTATTTTATAGATAATAGTACGGAACCCTTCGTGAGCGAGTCCGACTCGCATTTAGCCTTTTTTATAATTAAAATTACAACAAAATCAGAAAAACAAATAAATTTTCCTTTAGCAATTACCATTTGACCTTCGCACCTTATATCCTCATTAATTCTGCAACTCAGTGTAAAAGTATATGCACGACTTTTGCAAATAGACCAGTACAGGAAACATCATTCTACGATCCGGCTGTCACCGCATCAGAGATAGCATTAACTTCCTTCCTGCATTAGCATAAGGTCTAAGGTCGCGTGCATGTCTTTAGATAGAAGGTATGGAATATGAATGCAATGACCTTTATTGTAGGTGATATGTGGTGTGTAGTTTTATTATTTTTTTGCCGACTGTGTGGAGGAGGAGTTATGTTTTTAGCTAAGAAAGTTTTTCGTGGTGTTACTCACATATCGACGGACAATTATTGTATTTTTTTCTTCTAAATCATTTTCACTAATTCAACTTCTTCTTTCTTGGTGAAGCTTGTTACACACAGCCTCGTTAGGTCACACAATCATACAAAATCACAATTATTAAGTTAAATAAGTAGACAAGAATCAATAACGATAACAACAAGTTCAGTCTGATATTTAAAACCTTAATTTTATATTAAAGTCTTTATTTTAGAAAAGAAACGTAGTAAAGAACATAACATAACTTCGCATATCTATAGCACAACATAACAAAGTTTTATAGTTCCTTGAATATGCTAATCAATTTCATCAATAATTCACTAAGGGTGAAGCCAAACGAGCGTCATTTTGTGAGTTGTGAGTAGCAAAATTTCGGTCGCAGAAAATCTGTTACATTCGGTTTCATACAAAAGTCCTATTTGATTCACACGGCAACGCAAAATGAGTTGTCTTTTTTGTTTGTAACGATTTTCTGCGAGCGAAATTCTGCGACTCACGCCTCAATAAATTACGCTGCTTAGGAAATACCTATTCCTAAAAGTTCTATTCTGACAAACTAAAACCAATCTTTTGAACGCAAAAGTAACATGTCACATCCTTCAAACCGATAACGTTACTTTTGTCCCGTCGACCATTATTCCATTTCCTGACCACTGACCCACATAATAGCACCAGTGGGTACCGAATTGTAACCCAATCGTGTCAAGATCTTTTGTCTATTTAACTAAAGGGCTAGCTGAATAAGGGTACCGATGTGTGACCGATGCGGAGACTGGTTCCTGTCTGTTTTATTGAAAGGACTACAGATTGCTTACCTTATGTAGAGGGTGGTGTTTTTGGAGGTGTAGGTATTTTTTTGCACAAATTTTGTGGAAAAATGTGTTTATTTTAAAGCTTGTTTATGGATTTAAAAGATACTTGTAAAAAAAGGTTTTACAAAATTTGGGTAAAAATTTGCACAATATCACTTTTCAATACCCAAAAATAATAAGAAGAAACACACACAACGATCAACTTCTAGACTCACATTCACAGCCGTCTAAATAAACAAGCAAAAAAACAGTACCCAATGACATTTTTACCGAGAAATTTTCCATAGGCTAGCCAGGTTAAATGGCTGCGAACTTTCCAAAGCGTCATCAAATGGGTGTTACCCTCGTAAGGGGCGTCACTTTAAAAACAAATAACAAAAAAAAAGTCTAAGTAAAACGTCAAAGGAAGGGGTTGATTTTACTTCAAGAAGTACCTACGCAAGGCTATTGTTACCGCTATTGCCTACGGTCAATAGGCTTCGTATTGTCAAACAAGGCTTCATTCTTCGTATTGTTTATATTTAATTGTGTTCTTAATGTCATCTTTGCTTTTTTGTGTTGCGTTTTTGTGGCGATCGATAGCACAGCTTTTGAGCTTATTTGGAAACTGATAATAATGTAGGTAAGTGATGTAATTCCTGTATAATTTTTATTTATATAGTGAGATTCCAAAGGTATACTAAAAACAATAAGAAATTGCGTGCAAACATCTTAAATCTCCGCATCTATGTGCCCGAATATAATACGCTGGCAGTTGACTCGCACTGACGCGTTATAATAGGACGCGTATTTGCGAATATTTAATTCGCAACCGAAACATTTATACTCTACGTATAATAACAACTTGGTCATCATTATTTCATGTATTTTATTAATATTTTACGCACAAAAAATATATTTTTACAATTTCTGCAAATGAACACGCTGTAGACACGCTGTCACGTCTGCGATTGCGTATCTGTCACGCGACACGCCAGCATTGTCCGCGGTCACGTCGCGTTGTCTTTGTGATCGCCTCGCTTCGCTGGCAGTGGGTTCCTTATGCGGTAGCGAGAGTTCGATTGCGGTTTTTCTTTAATTGCTGGGTATCGGGTAGCTTGGTTGGCGCTATGAATGTTCTTCCGTTTGTTGTGTTTACAGTAAGACTTTCTTAGAACGATAAAATTAAAGGTAAATGCTCTTTTAACTGAAGAGAAGCAAAAGAGCAAAACAGGGTACGCATTATAATAATTTTAAAAGAAGCAGAAAATCAGTAATTTTACAAAAGACAGCCTCATGTCTTACACTTGTTTATATCTAGATAGCTACAGCCAGGCTATTGATTAGGTACTTATGATTACTTACACAAATAACTTTATAAGCGGTTTTTTCGGACACATGGACGCCATTATATGCATGTAACATCTTGTCATAATAAATAAGTAAAAAAGTCTTGAAACTCAATAATTTAATCAACAAAATCTAAACCAAAATTCAGAAGACATCTCTTAAAAAAATATCGACGTTCAACAATATCATCCTTAATAAAAAAAACATGGCCGCCGAGGGATTAAAAAGAGAAAAATTAACATTTAAGACAAACACAGTTCCAGTTGCGATCTCGCTAGCGTCTATCAATAATTAATCAACCATCTCGTCTCGAAATTAGCCACCATTTGAGGGTTAAACAGAATCTTGTACAAAGAAAAAAATACGTATTTTTTGAGCAAGTGAACCCTGAGGGAAATTTTATATAGGAACTCCGTATCGACTGGGGACACCTAGATTTTTGTTACTAGATGTGTCTTGAGCGTAGTTTGGAAGACCAATACAGGTAATTAGAGGATTAAGTTGTTGGTTCTTCGAATGATTGTTGAATAGTAATGGCTAGTTTTATAGGTTCCAGATAAAGTTCTAGATAGATATCTGAAAGACACTCCTATAAAAAAATAGTCAAAATTAAAAACATTTCTATGACAGTATCTGTCAGATTTATGGAACCTGGGAAACGGGCCCTAAAAGTTGTAAGTTCCAGGTTTGCTATACAATTATAGTAATAATCTCCGGGTCTAATCTCTCTCCGGTGGTGTCGGATTGCCGTCCCATCGGGTTATGAGAGTGAGGGAATAAGGAGAGCACCTGTGTCTGCGCAAATGCCTGTGCACTATAATATGTCCTGCGCAGCTGGCTGATCTCCTTTTATGAGAACAGCCGCCGTGGCCGACAATAGGCTAGTACGCCATCATCATCATCGTATCAATCAAATTATCATTATTGATTTAGTATAAAAAATCATGATTCAATATTGAATTTATTTCTACATCAAATAAAATTATAAAGCCCACTCTACCCAACTAATCTCTTCTAGTTTCTCTACACCCACGACCGACCCTCCTCGATGAATTAATGAAAAATGAAATCGACTTGGCAAATTTAATTTTTTTCTCAGTCACTGAGTCCGAGGGCAATTTGACTGGTGATCAGCCATTCCTGAAACGATACGATTTCAATGGCTTTTAAATATTGATTAGTTGTTTGATGTCAAGTAATTTTATTAGCTATGCTAATCCGAGTTGAAAATTTCATTCGAATGTCATTTGGATTCGAGAGATTTTTAATTACGATTTTTTTTTGGATGTCTGATTTTGTTATTGTGGGTGGTTTATTAATTTATTAATATTTGATTGGTAAGTTTTTGTGTACAAAAAAGGTTTTAGCGAATAGAAATTAGACAAAATTTGCCAATTAAATTAAAGATCGTCTGCGTCTTGCTAGACTTACATAAATCTCTTTGAAAAATTAACTTATTAGAGAACTACTAAACCTGTGATCTAGTGGCTCACAGGTAGTGCTGGTTCGATTCCAGTTCAAGTGACTACCTACCAATGTAACTTTTACTGACTACACCGTATGACCGTGTTCCTTCTTGAGCCCTTTGTGTACTAGGGCCTTGGTAACTCTTTCTTATGTAATTTACGCGTGCTTTTAGTGTACAGACAACAGCAGGTCAACGTATACGAATCTGTCAAATTTTACCAATCAAATGTTAACCTACCTCCATTGTGATAAGGTTGAAAATCGAGTGCAGAAAGTCTGTACTTTAGACACCAATATCTGAATAAAGGTGGAGGAAACCTTACCTAATACAAACCTTAATCTATCTGAAACAACCGTGGTGATTAATGCTCATCCCTTCTCTGTATGAGAATTGGAATGTCCTGCAGTAACTAGCAGTAAGACAGTAAAAAAGTATACTAAATCTTAACAAAGTTATAATCTTCTATTATATATAAAAATCAAAGTCCTGGCTGATTCACTGACTCATCATCGCAGGGCCCAAACCTGTGAATCTATAAAGCTGAAATGAACAGAGGTTCACCTTTAGACTCGCACGTAAGATAAGAAAAGGTTTCCCGATATTCCGACGGGAACGAGAAAAGATAGAATTTAAGTTTTACGTGGGCGAAGACGCTGTAAAAAATATACCTGATCAAAGGTTCCCTTTATAGAAATATGTATAAACAGCACCTATTACACAAGTTCTATATTTAATATTAACAGAAAAAAATCTACAAAGGCATCAACACCCGCCCCAGGGCGAAAAACGTCAATCTGTTGATTAGCTACTTTTTATATTTTTGGGGGCGACATTAAATACAGATTAATCGCCCCCTATTCCCAAAGGGGGTGGGGGCGAATAATTATGCTCAGAATTAAGGATAGCTTAATTTTTTTTTAGTCAGCTTCGGGGCACCGATGCGTAATGCACCAGTTTTGGTTGAACTTTTAGTTTTTTGATGCAATTTTGGTAGTTTTTTGGTTAATTTTGAGTTTATAATGTACTGTTCAAACTATTTTTATAAGTGAATCTGGTTCTTCTGATTATTACCGGCTGTTTTTTTAAGGCGAAAGCAGTGGCAATAAGAAATATTTTTAGCGCAAATATTTTTCAAATGAGCTAGCTAGCTTACTAGGTATATGTTGCAGAATCAGATGGTACATTTAAGGCTCCTTTTCCTGTCATGCGGATTTTAGTCCGCACGCGGATCTCGTCCGCATGCGGGCTGCCCGCATCGTATGATTTCATACATGTTTTTCCTATCATGCGGGTAGCACGCGTGCTGAATGCGGATTGGCTGCGGGCGCACACCCGCATGCGCGCTATCCGGATGCGGCTATCTGTCAGGTCAACGTATACGAATCTGTCAAATTTTACCAATCGAACATTAACCTACCTCCATTGTGATAAGGTTGAAAATCGATTGCAGAAATTTGTACACCACTATAGCGACTGGCGACACGCAAAACACTGCAGCAGCAAACGATATCTTAGTCCTGCGTGTGGCCCGGAGCGTGCTATCACCCGCATGCGGACGAGACCCGCGTGCGGGCTGAAATACGCATGACAGGAAAAGGGCCTTTAGTCTGAATTTTAAACAATAGATGAAGAAAATGTCTTACTTTACAAATTCCATAAAAAAGCCATTTCAATATTTAATTTTTCACATTTGATAAACTTTCCATATTCACATTATAAAATGTCATTTTACACTGGTTGACATCAAAATCGAATATTAAAATGAATTCGTATTGAGACAAAAACTTTCGAATTTCGAACCACCCCGGTCCCCAGCGCCTTGCATTTTACGAATTTTTATTTATGCCAGTATTTTTTAAACGTTAATTCGTGAGATGGATTTTAAAGGGGAGCATTCAATATTTGAAAGCTTGGATTTGGAATACTTTTGAAAATGGAACCCTGTGATTGCCATTTCGAAATATCATGTTTTTAATGTTGCTGGTTAAAAATCGATACCTCCCACGTAAGTTGTTGTAACCCACAATATACATGGGTAATTCTCACGAAATTGCGAAATTCTTGTCCTTTGAGCTTAAAAAAATATATAAGAGACATATAGCGGCTAACAATATTTTTTTGCAATCTACATTACTGTAGCTAGAAGTTTCATTTATCAGTTTTTTAATCAAATGTGTAAATAAAAAAAAATTGCCTATATGATATCCCTAAAATCATTCCCTCACTATGTCCCGTCCTCCAAATTAAATTACTTTTATATCATTAAACAAACAAAATAATGTAACAAAGCTTTACAACATTTTTTTTTCGATTGAAAATATGATAGTTTAATCAAAAAAGAAACACAATTTGAGTTAAAAATTTAGGAACTGAATTAAAAAAAAAATCTTCGTGTGTCTCATAAAAATAAATCATTTCCTCACATTTTTTTGACAGTCAAATTGTCAACGCATTTTTAATTAAACTTGAACGCAGCCATTCGGTTTTGATAGTAGGCAGTACTGTCAATGTATCTATATAGCGAATTTTACTTGGGCTTGTTGAAGTTTGTGCTGCAAAAAGATTTAATGCTTATTTTATTAATATTACATATCTGATCGTCATTCCATCACAGCTTGAAAAATAAAAGGTAAGTACTTTTGACACTTATTAATTGCACAGTGAAGTAGGTCTTTGGGAGTATTAAACTTATAAATAAAAACTCTTTTTAAAGTGCAGTTATGTTACGAGTTCTTTTTTATTTATCTCTGTTTCGTCATTCCCTCACCGTCATTCCCTCATATTGATTTGTAGTGAGGTAATGATGGTTTATGAGGGAATGACTTTTAACTATAATTTCCGATTTCCTGGTAATAATTCCTACTAATGTAAGAAAATAACATTGTATTATTGTATTGTAACTTAATAAAAAGGTAATTAAAAAATAACAATAGCAATATCATTTACTATTTTTCATAAATATCTTAGAACGGTCATTCCCTCACATAAGTTATCATTCCC
>NWSH02000085.1:6715320-6734588 GCA_002382865.2 Heliothis virescens
GTTTGTGCTGCAAAAAGATTTAATGCTTATTTTATTAATATTACATATCTGATCGTCATTCCATCACAGCTTGAAAAATAAAAGGTAAGTACTTTTGACACTTATTAATTGCACAGTGAAGTAGGTCTTTGGGAGTATTAAACTTATAAATAAAAACTCTTTTTAAAGTGCAGTTATGTTACGAGTTCTTTTTTATTTATCTCTGTTTCGTCATTCCCTCACCGTCATTCCCTCATATTGATTTGTAGTGAGGTAATGATGGTTTATGAGGGAATGACTTTTAACTATAATTTCCGATTTCCTGGTAATAATTCCTACTAATGTAAGAAAATAACATTGTATTATTGTATTGTAACTTAATAAAAAGGTAATTAAAAAATAACAATAGCAATATCATTTACTATTTTTCATAAATATCTTAGAACGGTCATTCCCTCACATAAGTTATCATTCCCTCACTTTTGTTTTTTTTATTCTCATAAAACACGTTTATATGGGGGACCACTATATAATTTAAACTTAGTTACATCAATACTACTTACTCCATAAAAAATATATACAAATTCGTATCAAAATTATAACACAGTTTTTGTTGACCAAAATTCGGGATTTCGTGAGAATTACCCACATGTTTTACGTTTTTTTAACCAAACCGCCTATTTTTGCCTAATTTATGTGCTAAGAGTAAAAAAACGTATACTTAAAAATATATATTTTTAGTTTTTTTACTAAAATTTTATAAAGAAGGCAAAAATAGGCGGTTTGGTTAAAAAAACGTAAAACATGTATATTGTGGGTTACAACAACTTACGTGGGAGGTATCGAAATATTTTTGGTAAAATGGAGGACTTTACTTAGGTGTTAAAAAAATTAAGTCCTCATGAATTAGGTATTATAATTCTAATGTTTTAGGTAGCTAACAATATTACACTAAGTTACACTAATTATAAAAGCGAAAGATTGTGAGTGTGTGTATGTTTGTTACTTTTTCACATGCAAATGGCTGAACAAATTTTGATGAAACTTGGAAATAATACAGCAGGTTTCAGAATAACATAAAAGCTATCTTAAAGTTGGTCTTTAATTTTTATTCAAGAGCTTAGCGGGAAAAAAATCAATTCAATTAATTCTAATTTCCCATCATAATTTTTAATCGACAATTCATTCCAAGACAGTCTTCCATGCCAAAAAAGGAATTAAGGGGAAGATTTTCTTTCAGGGACGCATTATCATTAATACTGAAACGAACGGACGAACGGAATAAATCGAGCATGAAAAAGTACATAAAAATTAACAAAAAAACAATAGAATTAGCATAGAAAACATCTGTGACGGAATTACTACCGAAGTTGGTACTATTGGTTCGCGTGAGTTGTGAAGTGAGGAAAACTCGACGGGAAAATTATATTTTGCATTAATAGTTACAGTGTTATCTTTAAGATCAGAAATAAGCACTACCTTTGTAAAGTTTTTCTTTCCTGTTGTGTATCTCTTTTATTTCTTCCATACACCCTTAATAATTCTAGTTGTTCCACGTAAAATTAGAATAAACGATCACTAACATACTCAACAACTCAATAGCATCTCAGTTACACGCAATCTAGTTTTATTTATGGAAAATATAATTACCACGACATTTTCACAAGATTTTTTGCATAGGAATTTCAATAACCCACTTTAATTTTTATCAACATGTTTAACTTCTGGGGCCTATATAAAGAGTCCCTCGCTCACTTTTTTCTCACTCATTTCCTTTCGAGAACTATTAGTACCTCTAAAATCGTCACCGCATTGATTCCTTGGATGTCACTCCCCGGGGAGGAAGTTTATCTGGTGAGCAATGGACATTAAGAATAAAATGGCGTATCCACCCCTCCATCATTGGATATAAAGAAATGTATATTTTGCACTTGGTATTATGATTTTGGTCAAGATGTAAAAAGTTGTATTTGTAAAAGTATAATTAATGACAAATTAGGAGAATAAGGACATGTGGAAACTATGAGCCTGAAATGGCTAATTTAACTTGAGACTAACTTGATTTAATATTCTGCATGGCCTTTTTCATTACTTTTCTTACGTCTACACCTTATAACCAACTAGCTATGAGAAAGTACAAAGGATGAAACGCATTAATACTATTTTCTTACCTTTATTTATTGATACCTATTCTAAAATTATTCTGGAATTAATGCTTAGAAGCGTTAAATAAAATCCTACGGTTGAGACACAAATTCCAATTAGTATATAGAGAAATAATAGGCACTACTTCAAGACAGAAAAAAAATCTCATACTTTAACAACAAGAAATAAAAACCAGAATAAGAATTACTTCAGTGCAGAAAACTACACGTACTGACTGACATAACCCTTCTTAGCAATCGGTTAAAGTATCAATCGGGAGTCGAACCTCAATACCACATCGGGTGACAAAACCCCCATCACTTTAAGACAGTTAGTTCTCTATTACCTCAGAAAGAGGGGTGACTTTTAATTAGGGGTGACTGATATAAGATTTAACGGCTGAATTAATGGATTTCTCCCGACTTGGCAGAAGCTAATTGTGCGTTTTACTGCAGCTCATTAGATTTTATCACTTTTTGTCATTATTGCATTGAATTTTTGCTAAGTGTTTTTCGGCGGTGGGTTTTAGTGGATTGAAAAATAACTTCCTATAAAAGTTATGTCTTAGATAACTATACTTATATTTAAAAGCTGGAAAGATTTTTTGTTAGTTTGAACTCCCTTATCTTGAAAATCACTGAGCCGATTTTAAATATTCTTCCAGTGCTAAACAGCCCATGTATCGAGGATGGTCAGTTGATTCTTTTTATTAAGGTGTGCGGAGTAGTTTCGACGGGACGCAGGTGAAACTGCTGGTAGAAGTTAATCTCCAAGATAACTGCACTGTATAGAGGCTTGATATTTATTTGTTTGTTTGAACGCGCTAATCTCAGGATCTACTGGTCCGATTTGAAAAATTATTTAAGTGTTAGATAGTCCATTTATCGAGAAAGGGCCACTTTTTATCCGGGTGCGCGCAGTAGTTTCTACGGGAAAGTGGGTGAAACCGCTGGCAGGAACTATTGTAAGATGTGACTGCTGAAAATACTGAATTAATCTGTCCAAACTGAAATGAACTCTTGTGCGATACGTTTCGTGTGGCTTTAACCGCGTTTTTGACGTGTTCTTCAAATATAGAATTTGGAAAACACTGTGTTGTCAATAAGAACAAACCCAAAAGGCGAAAGTTCATTTATAAAATTGAAGGTCAGCAACTTTAGCAAACAATATCCCAAAATGATCATATTCAGGTGAAGATTTTCTCGTACCTCCAAAACAAAGCAAGCCCTGGTACCCATAAGATGCGTCACCCCACGGGCCGTGCCAATATTTCCCAATAACATATAATCGGGTGCCGTCATTACTGTCTCAACATAAATTAATAGATGTTCTTCCTTAGGGTGAAAATATTCGATTATTGCTGTTTTCGACGCCATAGTAATATGATTTCTGATGGTGTTGGTATGATCTGTTTGTGTTTTGTTTTTGAAACCTTGACCAAGTATTAATTTAAATGTTGGCTAATTGATACCTGGTTTCAGTATATAGGATCTACTAACGGTACATTTTCATAAGCGATCTATCCGTTGTTGTGCAATCAGAGATTTAATTTTGACATTAACATTAATATAAATGAAGTCTTTAAATCCCTAATTGGCAAATAGCGGATGGATCGGTTATAGATTCACAGTAAGTTAGTAATAATATTCATGTAATCAGACAAATCGTAAAATACTAGTAATTTTGAAACACATACACAATTTAACCGCACTTATATTATAAAATCGAAAGTTTCTTACTCTTTCACACAAACACCAAGTACCGAACGATTGTTGTTATTTTTTTTTTCAGTTACACGAGTATGAGCAATACATTTTCTCCAAGTCAAGGGAAGAATTTCCTTTTAAGATGCGGGTAAACTCCTAGTAAACCACTAGCTTTATAATTTTATAGAAACTCCAGTTCAGTGACCCCAAATAAGTAACCTACAGTAAGACAAAAATAATCATCATCTGCCTAGCCTTTTCCCAACTGTGTTGGTGTCGGCTTCCAGTCTAACCGGATGCAGCTGAGAACCAGTGTTTTACATGACTGCCTGTCTGAGCCTCCTACAAACCCAGTTACCTGGGCAACTGCTGGCAACCGCCTTTGGTAAGAACTGGTTGTTCAGACCTTTCTTGGTGTCTTGATACTACCCGTAACGACTGCCAAAGATGTGCCAAAATGACGCCGGGACCCACCTGTTTATCGTGCCTTTCCGAAACACGGAAGAACTCGTTATGACAATCACCCATCCACGGACCGACCGCGCCAAGCGTTGCTTAACCTTATGATCGATCGATCCGCGCGGCTTTGACTTAGCCACGAGCTCTTCACTAAGACAAAAATAAACAAAACTAACAAATAACTATAGCTAATCCCAGCCCATATTTCGCAAGATTAATTAACACCAAGACTTAGAGTAGATATCCCATAAAACGACATCGATGGTAAAGAAATACCATTAGCAAGGCGTGTTGTGTGCAGATAGTAAGTAACAACAGATGTACACATTATAGCATTTGTTTGGAGAGTTAGGGGTACTGGATGTGACATAGGTTGTAAATATTTTGAAGAAAGGAAGTAGAGGTGCAATGATTGATAAAAAGCTTAGCGTTTATTGGTCATTTCGGAAAGGAATGGTTACTAAAAGAGGATAAAATTGTAAGGTTAAGGTATGGCATAGTTAATTGTCAAATTATTTTTTATGAAGAAATATGTTGCCTTGTGTCACTTCTTACAAATTTTTGCTAGGTCCTAAAGTAAATAGTTCAAAAAAGGAAAGAAACTCTTACAAAGGTCATAGTCTGTAAAAATCATTACAATTAGCATTTACTTTTTAAAATTTTCATTAATTATAACACCTTTGAGGATAGACACCCTACATTGAGGTAAACCCTTCTCTTTACTTGAAGTTGGTTAAAAAATATAACATCTCGTCCACGTAGGTTTATATCATTTATTTTACAAAAACCTACCTATTGTACAAACCTAAAACTCTCTACAACTTACCACATCCAGCATCAACTTATCAACGCGAGTAAGAACAACAGCATGCTACATAAACGACGGTAACCTTCCAAGGGAATATCGTCACAATTCCTTTCACCACCTAAGCCATAAGGTCCAGAATCGCCTGTTTTGTATCGCAGTAATTTCTAATAAGATAATAGGGCCTCTTCCGATATGGGTGTAATGATCAGGATATGAGAATTGATGGGATATTATCTGAGGGTATTTTTTGCTACTTTTAGGGAAACGGGAAATGTGGGATTCGGTTTGTTATCACTAGTTCTTTTTGATGGTTTCACTTGTATTTTGCTAGAATTGCTTATTCCTGTCTGAAAAATGTTAAAAACATATAGACATACACACACATATAACACAATAAGAAAGAGAAATTAAAACTAGGTTTTAAAAACTAATACATACTAATACATAAACTAAAAAACTAATACATAGACAAACTAATTGAATACAACAATGCTTACGGCCAGTTAAACAGCTTTCAGATAAAATTCTATATAGCTATCTGATTGATAGAGCCATAGAAATGTTATGATACGTTTGAAAGGCTCTGTCAAAGAAGCTCGTGGCTAAGTCAAAACCGCGCGGATCGAACAATCATAAGGTTAAGCAACGCATGACGCGGTCGGTCCGTGGATGGGTTNGATTAGAGATTGAATGACATCCTACTATATAATAATATTAATGCGAAAGTTTTTGAGGATGGATGTATGTGTATATGTATGTTTCTCTTTCACGTAAAAACTACTGGAATTATTTTGATAAAACTTGGCAGTAATATGTAGCTTATATTATATCAGAATAACGTATAGGCTACTTTTTATACGGGTATTGAAAGTAGTTCCCTTGAGACGCGGGTGAAACCGCTGGCTGAAGCTAGTAATTTATATGCAGCTAATGTTAAAAGTCAATATCTAAAGTCCAACAACCAGTCTTACCAAGGGGTGCCAGGTTGCCCGGGTAACTGACTTGTGGAGATCAGATAGGCAGTCGATCCATGTAAAATAATGGTTCTCAGCTGCATCCGGTTAGACTGGAAGCCGACCCCAAAAATAGTTGGGAAAAGGCTAGGCAGATGATGTAAGGCTCTGTCAGTTAGCTATCTAGAATTTTATCTTGTACAGACAACAGCACATCAAGTTACCACAATCTGTCAAATTTCTGCAATGGATTTTCAACCTTATCACAATAGCGGTAGGTTAATGTTCGATTGGTAAAATTTGACAGATTCGTATACGTTGACCTGCTGTTGTCTGTACCTATGAAATCTGCCGCAAATATCGTTATTAAGGTACAACCAGAAATCATTTTGAAAAGATACATTTCTAATAGCCATCATTATGTACCTGAACACATTTATTTCAAATGCAGTACCAACCTAGACCAACATTACTTTTCAGACCTTCCCTTCCATTAACCAAACTTACACCACCTAAATTATTAAAAAACATCCAAAAAAAAAACATGATTAAAACCAAAGAATAATTAAGCACAGTACACACGACGGACATATTCAATTAAATGTTGTATTTTCAAAGAGAAATGGTTGCCGGTTCGAATGGGGAAAATCCCACTACGAGTGTACGGATTGCGCCTCAGATCCGTTAATGTGTATATAGAAGGATTAGTGTTTGGTTTTAGATACGGCTGAGGGTAGACATGCGAAAAACTACTAGGATTTCTCCTAATGCTACTAAGTTTAATAGTTACTAGGTGTTAGGTAATGGTCAATTTTCCAGGTTTAAGATAAAAGTCTAGTAAGTTATATAACAGACTAGCTTCCGCCAGCGGTTTCACCCGCTTTCCCGTGGGAACTACTGCGCGTAACCGGATAAAAAATAGCCTAAAGCCTTCCTCGATAAATGGGCTATCTAACACTGAAAGAATTTTTCAAATCGGACCAGTAGTTCCTGAGATTAGCGCGTTCAAACATTTGTATGTTTTTTGCAAACAAACTCTTCAGCTTTATAATATTAGTATAGATAATTTCATAGAAAAGTAGTCAAAATTGAAAACGTATCCATAGCATTGTCTGTAAGATAAATCTTGGACTTTGGCTGGAACCTATAAAACTGGCCCTAAGTCTTGTAAAAGTAGTTTAAATAAGGGATATAAGATAACCAATAGTAAATGTATTTTTATTTAATTGACATGATGTAAAAACATAATTTAATATGCATAGATACAGAATTTCTTTACACATAAAAAAAAACTTTTCCTGACTACCTACGTATCACACTTTTCACAGTTTAACGTCATCATTTACTCAATAAACTCTAAGAAAACGTCAAACTAAATAAAAATCAGGTTTCATTAGGAATTATTAAGACCAGGGCCTTCGTGCAACCCCACAATAAAACTTAAAGCTACAATCAAACAAATTAATTCATAAACACAAACACTGGCACAAATAAACCTACGCCTACATTTCCTAATTTCCCTCATTAGGAATTTATCGCGAGTGTACTCCTAGCCTTATGCCGTTCCGTTTCACGTCCACTCGTGAATATGGGAACATTTTTCGTTGGAAGCTTATGGCTTTTAGATTATTCGCTCGCAATGTTTCCTAAATATAAATCATTTGTGCCACTACGTTATTAAAGCTTATATTTGTAGGAATTGTTTTTGTGTGTACTCGGCTTAGATTAAACTTTCGAGCTGATTTCGTATTTAGAATGGAATATTAGTGGGTGTTTTTGATTACTACATGTTAAAATGCTGGAGGCAGGATTTGAGAAAAGTCTGGCTGTATTACTTGTTTGGTTTGAAGTGTCCTGGGTATAATTGACTAAGTAAAAGGTAAAGGAAAATTTCTCAAGGAAACCTTGACCTTAGACGTCGGAAATCGTCAATATAGATTGAACAAGCGTGGTGGTTAATGCTCATTCCTTCTCTGAGCTAGAGGAGATCTGTGCCTAGCAGTAGGTCGATAAAAAGGCTGATACTGAACCTATATGTACTTTTCATGTACATTTTGGATACCAATCTGAGTAAAGGTGATTAGGGTTCATTCCTTCTTTGACTAAAAAAAGCTCTGTGCCCTTTTTTTATTGATGAGAAACTATCACATGAACCCTCCCGCTGTAATCAGCGTGAGGGAGTGTCAAACTTTTACTGGCTAAAACCCACCGTGTTCCTTCGGGAGCCCTTTGTGTGCCAGGGTCGCAGTAACTCTTTCGAACAACCCGCAGCCCCGACAGAAGCCCTGTGCCCTGCAGTGCAAGAAGGACAAAGAAAAATCTAATGATGATAACGAAGCTATAACCCTAATAGATAATTTATTAAAAGGATTTTCGATCAAACACACCAAACCACATCAAAACCTACACTACGAAATCCTCAAAGAATTCACAGAGGACCAAATTCGCCATAACTCCCATTAAACAACCCATAGCAACCGTAATAAGTCAAGAACTAAGTAACGCCATTACTGGAAAGCTATAAGAAAACCGAGGAATAACGTGTAACCAAACATAATCTTATTTATCGCGAGGGTAGTCGGGGTAAATGGGATTCGATGAGCAAAAGGAGCACTTAACGCTTTGATGTCCACCCTGGTGCTACCTCCCCTTTATTCTGAGATGTTGGGACTATAGTGATAGGGGGAGCGAGAAAGTGTGATAGCGAATATGGGTATAATGAACCGGTTCTTCAAATAATACGGATGGAATTGTTGCAGCATTTATTCCCAGTAATCATACATAGGAAGTGGCGAAGGTGTTTTGGGGGCTCCCTTTCGTAAAATTAACTTTCAAAAAAGTTTTGACTTTCAACCTGTTTTGAATAAATAAACTTTTATCTCAGTAAAATCTAATCCAATTTCTACAAAAGCGAGGTTAATTTCGTATGTTTTATTTGCTAATGTGGAAAAAATACCAGAATCTCTTTCTATGTCATCTTAATTTCATACTTTCCATTTTTTTTTTGTCAAAATTGTTTACCCCATTCATGACCACATTCCCGCTACAGCTTACACAACATAACCCCTACCTTACTATCACGTGTGGCCAGCCAGAAATTTCTTTCTTTGATTATAAGTCTCGCATTAGTCTCATTTTGCCGCTAATATATGATTTAGGGTGTAAGCAGAGCCCTTGGCTGGGTTTATTTTATTGCGGTGCTCTCTGCTGGACACCAGTTTTGTGAAGAAAAACAGGTGGAAATAATTCGATGATTAGATATTCTTAGTGTTGTGTTGTAGTGTTATTTTTTCTGTCTAACATAAGAGTAAGTAGTGTAGATATATACTTTATCTGCTGTTTCTATATACCAGCAGGTCTCAGCAGCTTTTAGTACCTATAGAAAGAGATGATGCCCGAATGTTGATCAGTAGCCGTCGTTGTTACAATTCCACGTCAGAGGCGGTCAGGCAGATTTGAGAAAACTGTGACAGAAGGGCTTGTTGAGTGATTAAACTTCGAGCTCATTATATAAGAAGTTGGTCTAATGTGTAGAAAAAAATAACATTCATATCTGCTTAGATACTGTCTGCGTAGGTAGGCTGACGATATTTTTTTTTAATACCAGATTTTGTGACGACAAAGATAAGGTGATGTCCAAGAACCCCATCATTTGCTTCTCCACAGTTTAAAAAAAACCCGGAAATATTGAAATTAATATATACTTACCCGTATTGTCATTTGAGGAAACAACAATGAACCTATTACAAAAGGAACGTATCACCATTTTCTTAACCACTACTTACAAACAACCCTTATCCCATACCAATCAATCATCAAGCTATTTTCAATATCAGTACCTACTAAACAAACACACATACAAGACGGACCTTTCTCAAACGAGAATTCCAATAGCTCGAGGTGACGTCAGCGAATCGATGTCACAGTTTAATTAAATACAAATCAAATTAGCTGCCAAGATGGCTGTCTTTGATGGGGATGGATATAGAGTGGGCAGATCGCCCTTTGTTTTAATGCTTTTTGACAATTGGATAAATTGTGTTTTTTTTTTATAACAACGTGGATTATAGTAAGATTAATAAGTACAGATAGACGCAAGCAGTTTAACATATTCAAATTTTACTTAACCTTCCACTATTGTTATAAGATGGAAAATCTATAGAAGGTATCTGAAAGATTGAGGTAAGTTAATGGGCTGGCATCTGCACATTAAATACTCCTTTTTGTATAAAACGCCTGTATCAGGTCGTAATATTATTTTGTCTGATTAAGTTTTGGACTTAAGTGAATTTTGTATTTTGTGATATTATAAAAATGTTGTGTGTGATATTTTCAATACAATATAAAATAGGAAAAACTGCAATTTAATAGGCAATAAGTTACTACCTTCCAAAATAATTGCGTAACATCTGGTATGAGTGCTATATTTTCTAAAAAAATATATATATTTGACCTTCCAGCATATCAAAACATCGGTATTATCCTCTTTATACATTATCTTTACTTACGAAGCAATAGGGCGAGCGCTTCAATCAGTCGCACTGACACCTACTGAACCGTGCTGCAACTTCGATTTACACTGCGGAACCCTAAATCACAATAATCAATCCCAAGATTAAGGTTTGCAAACTATTTGAGTATTGGAATTAATTTGTATGATATACACATGAGTTTTCAATAGATATATTGTTAAACCGTGTTGGTATTTTTATAGAGAAAAGTTCCATAGTAAATAATTGTGCATTTTCCATATTCATATTCTTTATTTGCATTCCACGAATGTGTTTTGTATGTGGTATTAATTTCCGTATACCTGTCAATTGTTTTGCTAAAGAGATCGCTCCCTTAGCTACTAGATAGCAAAACGTGATCTATGATACGTCCCTTAGACAAGGGTTACATGATCAGCCTGGCGTCAGTCCAGTCCATCAGTCTGGCCCGGCTAAGACTGATGCCAGAATGACGGACGAAAAACATGGTTTATTCTGGACCAAGATGGTCAATGAACTGGTTACACGATAATTCTCCCATCATTCCGGCATTGATGGACTGGACTAAGGCCAGGCTGATCGTTTAACCCTTGTCTAAGGGACGAATCACAAAACACATATTGATCTTGAACGAGCTGACTAATGAAAAGTATTTTATACTAGCTCCAGCCAGCGGTTTCACCCGCTTCTCGAGGGAGAGACTGGTTGTCCCTATTGCTGACTTCTACCCGTAACGACTTCTAAAAATTTTGAGATGACAGCTGTCATCGGAAACACGGGGAAACTCATCATGACAAGATTGTCATCCATACACGGACCGATCGCGCCAAGCGTGATCGATATAATCACGTGGCTGTTACTTAGGTATGTAGGTACAGACGACAGCAGGTCAACGTAAACGAATCTGTCAAATTTTACCAGTCAAACATTAACCTACCTCCATTGTGATAAGGTTGTAAATCGATTGCAGAAATTACACAGATTGTGGTAACTTGATTTGCTGTCGTCTGTACTAAAGACCCATATGTACTCTAAAAATCCATACTCACAGCTTGCTCAACCACAACAAAAGGTATGCAAAACTGGCATTGCACAACTTCGACTTTCTCAAACTCATAATAAACTCGTATGCAGGTCTCACTGTATTGAAATCGCGAAACGCCGCCCAAGAAATTAATTGAAGTACGAGTACCTACCTTTAAAAGAAACCACTTTTCAGCAAGCAAATAAACACCTTATTTTAAATATCATAAGGCTGAATTTCTCTTGTTATATGAACTTTTAAGTTCCGTTTGAAATTCAGTTTTTTTCGGCTAAAATTGTATGCTCGAATTATGTTTAAGTTTTTCGTCTGGTCTTAAAGCTTTGCTAAGACTGGAAATTTGTGGTGGTTGATTTTTTTTCATGTGTGTTTAAGGCTTAAAGTCTGTCTCGGTAATTGTCTGTGCATTTTTAATGCGATTTAACGAGGATATTGAATTTCGTTTCTTTTAGAATAGTCGCTACAAATATATTCTTAATTTAAAAAAACAAATTATTCTAATTATTAGTCCTTGTATGCAGTAATCAATAAACAACACTGTCATGCATAAAAAACAAGCTAACACAAAAATTTTTCTTCTCCTATATTCAAAATATAAACCAAATACATTTTGTTCAACCGGCTATTAAACTGACTATGCATAAACAGTATACCTACATAAAGCCGAGACTACATCGATGGGTATTAAAGTATATTCTGAAATAGATGTAGAACCGCATTAAGGAGTTAGCCTGGGGCACTGCTTCTTTTTAAATGAAGAGGAAAATTTTAATTTCCTATCGCGTACCAACTCTAGGGATGGGAAAGTTATCGATAGTCTAGTATCGATACTTTTGCATCGAGACAAAAATAAAACAAACGATTGCGGGAATCTAATTTATTATTTTGAAGGCATTATAAAATTGTAGCTTGTAGATTTTTTGTACCGATGGAATCCAACTGAGTTGCAATAACAGCGATAATGAGAATGACCTTCGCCAAACTTTTTCTCCGTGAAGAATCTCACAAGTCTTTTAACAGAACAAAATCCACCACTAAAGCACAGTAAAAACACGAGAATCAATTTCAAATTCATGATTTTTGTTTACACATATAATTATTTTCACCACCGTTTAATCACTAAAACAGTCACTATAATATACCAGCGGCCATTTAAATGAACGGCGAACTAATTCCAAATTTATCACGACTCGACCGTGTGAGCAATCAATTTGACATAAATATAGAATAATTGAATCACACATATATATATACAAAACAGTTTGCATGGCGGTGGTGATGTCATTTTGAATTGATCCGATAGTATTGTGCACATATCAATTTGTATGCATTCAGTATAGAACATCGAGGATTCACAAATGGAGTGTCAATTGGCGATGTGTGTTGATTTGCTAATAGTTTGGATAGGTATGTGTACCAATGAATGATTTGGGCAAAATATTTTACTTTACTATTTTTTTTTGATCATTTTGATTGTACTTAGTAAAGTTACCTCACTCAACTATTGATGCGTTTATGCTTGAAGAAGATAAACTGAGAAGGAGTTAAAGGAAATTATCTAAGCTTGGATTTGCTCAACAGAGTACTGATGACTGATGAGATATCGTATTTAGCGATGGTCATGTTACTCTTCTAGCCTAGGGTAGGGTTGTAGTTTTATAAAACCCGATTCTTTGGGTGCTTATTGCGAATGTAAGTTTTACTTTTTCACAAGAATTTTCGTCACATGAGTCCTCCATTTCTTCCTTCATCATGTGCGCTCTATATCGTGTCATCGTTTCATTGGCATTTATTGTTTTTTAATTGTATGGCGCCGTTGGTTTTCGTGTTGACATACGGACAGGTTAACAAATAATTGGGCGATCCTGAATGAATGGCCGATGCAGTCATCGCGTACGTGATTTTCGTTTTTATCGATGAGTAAGTTCTTTGATTGGGCAGCTATCAATTGGAGTATTCGTGCCATTCATTTCTGATTTCAATTAGATCGCTTTACGCTGGCATGTGAGGACGATGCGTAGTTCAAATATTTTAGCCACGGTTTCCCGTGTAATTAACCTATGAACTTGACACTGTAAAAGATAACATATGAGTAAACTGTTCTTACACAAATAGATAGATAGGAAAATACTACCACAACCCATACAGAAATTTGTAGGCAATATTACGAAAATAAAAACAATCAAAATTATGCAATGTTTAATGATAAACCGATAAAACTATTTTTAATAATTTTGGGATAGCTAAAAATTATCGATATTTTCCCCCTAAATACGGCACATCACTACACCTAACCTCCGTCGTTAAAAATATTGCTGTTTGAACGCAGAGTTCGCTTAGCGTTTTAATAAATTTGGAAAATTAAAGATTCATATCTGATTCACTTCACTAGCGAAACACCAGACTCCGCCCGACATGTAAAAATGTTAAGCTCTAATTTAGAGGAGAATGCTACAATAAATGCTTTCTTTTTTCAGTGGAAATGTGTGTCGGTTAAAGATTTTACATTCAAAAAACGATAGGTATTATTTTTGTAAGAGAAAATAATAATGCAATGTTGATTTTTTTTCTCAAATGATCTACTTTTTTGGAAGTTTTTTTCGGAACTATAACTTTCAATCAATCCTACCAATAAATTGATCATCTATGCTTATATTATAAAGCTGAAGAGTTTGTTTGTTTGAACGCGCTAATCTCAGGAACTACTCGTCCGATTTGAAAAATTCTTTCAGTGTTACATAGCCCATTTATCGAGGAAGGCTAATAGGCTAATTTTTATTCGGGTAAGCCGAGTAGTTCCCACGGGACGCGGGTAATACCGCTGGCAGAAGCTAGTATAGTAGTAGCTATACATAGAGTGACCGATACTTAAACACGTGGTTCTGCTGATGATTATAAACAACTTTCCCAAAGTTTAAAAAAAAAGTTAATTTGGGAAAAATTGCTAGTATACCATATTTTTATTTCATACTTTGTTTGTGCTACACAATCATTTTAGATATAAATAGTTTAAACAGAAATAGTGTTATGGTAAGAAAGAAATGTAAGAATGGGTTCTAGTATTATAAACAATACTATAATAATTTGTTTATTAAACAATACTTATAAACTTTATTATGGTATTAAATTTCTGGTATTGAACCTCCATATCTGTTTATCTTACCAATATTTTTAAGTGACTACCTCCCATAAATTAACAAGTCTATATACAGATGAAAATTAAGATAAAAATACAGCATCTCAATCCACCCTAAGTTCGTTAGTATTCTTAATGAAAAATCGATTCAAAATGGCGACTCGCCTTAGGTGCGATTTTATTTTTAGGGTTCTGTAAACAAAAAAAATGTCCCGTTTGGTAGGGGACGCTTATCTTAGTACTGTGCTTTTAATAGGGACCGACAGATGTTAAAATAGATGCCGTTAATTCGTATTTCATGATGAGTGAGTACTTTTAAATATACATTTTAATATGGTGGATAAAACATCGTAGTGGTCTTTATCTCACCACTGCATTGATGGGCATAATATTAAATCTAGACAGACATAGTCGAAATCATGTGCGCTTAATTATTCATGTTGAAATGAAAATATGTAGACCAGACCAGATTCATATTTTCAGTTAGTTTTTTTCTCACATATCACACAACATCATCAAGTACCAAACTAAGCAGAGCTTGTGCTACGGGTACTAGACAACTGATAAACCTACTAACATTGTTTTCTTAAACCACATTATATATAAGAACACCCAGACTAGTCAAACACCCATATTCATGCAAACAAATGATTGACTTATGCGAGAATCGAACCCGTGGCTGGTTGATTCACTAACTACTACACCATCTGTTTTAAGTTGCATTTTAGTTAAAAAAATGTACAGAACCACGCAAGAAAAACGCTCTTTCCTACCATTTCCAAGAGAATCGAACTCATCCCACTGATTATGTCTTCATTTGATATTTATTTTTAATTAAGAAAAAAGCCGGTTCGCTATCATAGCTAATTATTTTGTTGGTTATCTTAGCAAATGATTTATTCATTCGCGGACTCTGCTGAGAGCCTTTTTTTATTCAGCTTGAGGATATATTGCCGGGGGTGCTTCATTAATTAAATAAGTTATTTCTGAACGATAACGGAAAAATATTGGTTAAGTTTTCAAATTAGATGCTGATATTTTCTTATTTAGATATAAGTACCTTAAGTTGTATGTAGTAACTTCGATGTATTTTGGTAGACCGACCATGTCATCAAAGGTGATAATTATGAGTCTATATTTCACAGCTTCACGGCTGTGCTTATTTGTCAGCTCTTTCATAGGTTATAAATAATGCTCTAGATAGCTATCAGACAGATAAAACCATTTCTATGGCATTATCTGTTACATAGCTCTCTAGAGCATTATTTGGAACCTATCATACCGTCCCTAACACTAGTTTACCTACACCGTATTCATAGTTATACCAATACCCGACTATGCATTAATTAAAACGACAAAACAAAATAGCCGTCGACTTCAGTTGCAGTCAGAATTCACACTATTCCAATGGGAGAATTAATTAAATACTGCCACTGTTTGCAGTTATAGAAACGCTGGATGTGACGTGGAAAATACATTTCTTTTGTACAAAAACTGGCCCGTTGGTTGCAGTTATCGCAAGCGCGGTTGTCGTTCAGGGGTCGCAGGGTTCGATACTGGGTCGAAGCAATATAGCTTTGTGGGTTTTAGAAACTTTCACAAAGAAGCTCGGAGTCTGGATTTTTGGAAACTGGCATTGCAACATCTCTGTGCTTACAAGGGAATGTAAAGCCAGCATCCCTGAATGCTACTTAGCAGCAGCCATTGTTACGTATTATTGTATGTAGTTAAGTAGTATCATAATCTCCATAAATGAAATAAATCTTACAGTTTCATTCAACTTAACAATTATGACATAATAATATATAATATCAGAGTTTTTAATTACGGAAAAGTCAGGTGTTACTGTCAGACGCTAGCAGGCCAATTTATCCACATCTGTCGAATTATATCAAGCGAACATGAACCTTCCACTATTGTAACAAGGTTGAAGATCCATTGGGGGAAATTTGACATTTGATGTACAGACAGCAGCAGGTCAACCTACCCATATCTGTAAAATTTTACCAATTGAACATTATCCTTCCACCATTGTGATTAAATTGAAAATCTATTGAAATATATTCAAAAAAATAAATTTGATAGATTTTATTTTCACTTCACAAGTTTGAATGTTTTTTTATTATTGTGTAGAATGTTTTTATTTACATATATTTACATCATTATTCATCAACAGTCTAGTAAAAAAAAAGACTGCAAATAAATTCAGGCCCAGCCACATCCAGTAAGGCCAGTCCTCATCTAGGCCGGTAGACAGTGGGCCCATAAATTGAAGCGTGCTGTCAATTGCACCCGTCCGCCAATAGTTGCGGTTCGACGCCGGCCCGTGCATGCGGTGGCTGAACAAATTTTACATGACATTTTAGTATTTTTTGGTCTCCCATTTTTTCTGTATTTTTGTGTAATGAATTATTGTTGTTTGTTTTTTCTTTTTTTGTGTGTGTTTTTTAATGTTGAGGTCTTATTGGTCGTTCTTTGATTAAATGCATATTATCTACCTACCTAATTGATGTAGTAATAAATTAAATGTTGATGATTTTTTTAGTGTTCGATTAATTAAATAATAATCCTAAACACGTATATTATTGATATCGTATTACTTTCTGTAAAAATGTCTTAAATCTATTGCTTATTATACTTTTTGCTCAAAACAGGGAAATCGATAGTAATTGGCTGTCAACTACTATATGTATTTTTAAAAAACAACTACACTCCCGTGCCAATTTTTTTTACCTATTAGGTATTTACTAATAAATTGACGATATTTGAATAGGTACCTACTAATTGGTAATTTCGCTCCCCACTGCCGTAGCCTCGGTAGCGCAGTAGGCAGCGCGTAAGTCTCATAATCTTAAGGTCGTGAGTTCGATCCTCACCCGGGGCATATCTTTTTGGGTTTGTTATCTACTTGTTCATTTAATTCAATGCTGTTGTTACATTTTTAACGACAATAACATGCGAAAATATTTGACACTTCTTATTTATAAAAAAATTTGTAATTGCTTCTACCTTAGATTTACGTCTTACCTATTTCATTTGGATACATGACTTTTACTCAAGAATTTCTAGAATTTGATGTGTAATTGTGTAGAGATTGTGTTCAAGACAGATAGACAATAAGCACGTTTGTGTTACAATAGTTTTATTTATTAAATTACCTTACAAGTATGGCATTTCAAAATATAACAACATCGCAAAAACGTCCCACCAATTTACACTCGCGACGAAAAATACCGACCAAATAAAACAATAAGTAATAAAGAAAAATTAAAAGCGATAAAAATTGTTCTAAAAATGTCCTTGAACCGTGCCTCCGTTCCCATACATCCATAGTGGCATCAATCGAATTATTTTGCTCTAAATCAATTGATATGAGTCATTCTCTAAACACAATTTAATTGGTGTGTGAACAATTCCATGCTATTTTATATCTGACCCAGTTTGGTTGGTCATTGGTTACTTTTCCGTTGCGTGAAGTCTAATAGATATCAGTTTTTAGTATGAGTTACATGATTTCGTTAATATTTACATTGTACAGATTTTCATGAAGCAGTGAAAATTAGTCTTAATGTTTGTATGTATAGGATCATCTTTTTAGGCCCAACTTCACATTCGAGTTTGTTATTCTTAAAACCAGTGTTTATTTTGAAAAGTTGAACGTGGAAAGTCATAGTAACAGCTTTTTTGAGAAAACTTTTGTGTGAATAGGTTTACAAAAACACTTAAACAACACGTTAAAAGTTCAAAACTAGATGAGGCATTTCGGCATTCTGATTATGTCACGCCTTTGAAATACTGAAACCGACTGAAGTCACTTTTAAAGTCCAAAAAGTTGTATTAAGGATGAACAATAATACAATTAGGCTGGTATTCATAATATTTCAATTTTTAAAATGTAGACCTAAATTATTCTTAGTATTATTTCTAAATCGTAACATTCGTTTCATATTTTCTACGTACCAACATAGGAAAGAAAGTGTAGGATTTTTTTACTACAGAATAAAACTTACTTACCGTGTGTCAACTGCGCTCCGATAATCCGCTTGATGCAGGTCTATTCCAGGCAGTCTTATTTACCCAACTGCCAAGAAGGGTAATGATAACACAAGGGAACAGCATTTTTGTTGCATGAAGTATGGGTACTAATATGATATGCTTTCGAGGTATTAATTAAAGATCTGAAGTCAGTTTCCTTGTATCAGCTTCAGTTTTCGAGATATACATGAAAACAAAATTCTTCAGGAAAGATAAATATTTTTTAGAAAATAACAATTATTTTTTAAAAGAATAGAATTGTTTAAGTTTTTTTTGCTAAAATTGGTTTACAGGGACCATCTTCGAACCCACAATGAAAGGCTGTCACCATATGAGCATCACATTAGTCCTAGCACGGCTCGTTCATAGTCTGAATACCTAGATGGAACGAAACCTCTTATACTTCAGTCATATGACTGAAATCGTTTGGGAAATTACCAAAATAGATGCGGCAGAAGTGTCCCTTGTTAATTAAGCTGCTGGAAGTGCGACAACATGTCTTAAATGCCCTCCAC
>NWSH02000085.1:6738308-6759709 GCA_002382865.2 Heliothis virescens
TTTTTTATCATAGCTTGCCCAAAAGAACAGATTTTCTAACGTAGAGCTCAACTTGAGTTCTACGGTCCCACGACAAGCAAAGCAAGGATATTTTATATAGTCTCCTTATTCTTCAAGAGGGAAATCACAATATTCAAGTCATTTACATCAAATACTTAGGTTATACTAGGATTTGCTCATAGCAGAAGCTACAGAAGCATGTTATAATTTTTTGTTGTTTTTAGAATTCAGATACCGTTAATTTATAATTTAGGCATAAATATTCACCTCAAATATTACAAAAATAGTTGGGATCGTTTTAATAGCTATTTGTCAACTAATTAATAATAATAAAAAAAACTTTTAATAACCAAAAGTTCGGAATAACGATAATTACGTGAAATTAGGACAAAATATGGCCAATAGCTGTATCTCAAAAACTAAAGCTGTTGAAGAAAAACTGATTGCAGATTTGAAATCAGCGACCACGAAATAGTAAACAACAGCTATAAAATTCCATGCAACAAAAAAAAAGTCAAATTTTGTTCCCTTGTGTAATCAGTGGAGGAGAAAATAAAATAAAAATCGAAAAATTTTCTAAGTCCTCGCTAATAGCACCTCTAAGGCTACACTCCAACCCTTTCTTCCGATTGCTCGTAACAACTATCAAAGATGGCTATTACTACGGAATAACACTTTAGAAATACGGAAGAACTCGATATCCCATAGATGGTCACCCATCCACAGGCTCTTTCGCGATCACTCTAACCGTGGTGCTGTGACTTAGCTACGAGCTCAATTACAGAAGACATTGTCATTCCCCTGCCCGTATCAAAATTTATTATTTTAGGTCAGTGCCGCATGTTTTCTTCTGCTCCTTCCTATATGACGTCATCACCCAAATGACACTCTTTGCAACTTTAACGTCTTTCACCCACTCCATCCATCATTTCTTTGTTCATCCTCTCCCTTTATACCCATCAACACCTTACTCATAACGTGATCTTCAATCTTCCACCTACCCGTCATCTGCATATCTGCCTAGCCTTTAGCCTTTAGGCTATGTTGAGGTCAGCTCCTAGTCTAACTAGGTGTAGCGAAGTACCAGTGTTTTACATGAAGCTACTGCCGGTCTGACCTCCACAACTCAGTTACCCGAGCAACCCAATATCCATTAGTAAGACTGGTTGTCAGACTCTGGCTTCTGACTATCCGTAATGACTGCCAAAGATGGTCAAATCAGCCAACAGTTTATCGTGCCTTCGGAAACACGGAGGAACTCGATATGACAAGATGGTCACACATCTACGGACCGACCGCGTCAAGCGCTGCTTAACTTTATGATCAATCGATCGGCTTTAACGTAGCCACGTGTTCTTACAACAACTACCAAAACAATTATCAACAAATACGTTCCAAATTCCTTGTCGAATAACAGCAATAAATTGCTCTCGGTTACAAGTCGCAACCCCATTCAGAGCCATCGATTCATTGAATAATGTTGGTATCATCATCGCTATATTTAGAGCTGGTCAATACCTCGTTGATAGCATATGATCAGCTGAATCTAATAATAGAAAATGCATCAGTGACACGAGAGTGCCGCGTGGCGATTTTATTGATAGTGGGCCTATGGGTTGTTGCGCGTTTGGGAGTTTTTGTTTGGGAATGTGTGAAGAAATGCTTGTTGGTTTGGGTTCTTGATAAAAGTATATGACTGTTGTAATTTTATTATCTTTTAAAATATTTTAGTGTTACATTGTAAACTTAAACTATAAATCTAAACAGCTAGTAAGTACAATAAAATAAAGTTGACAAAATAAAATTAACGATAAATGACTTAATTTAAGCATTTTTAAATATTGACAGGTTTATTGCCATTAACATAGAGGGACAAAATAAATATCTAACTTTACAAAAATATTCAAAACTCATGCTAATATTTTAAAATATTTGTTTAAAAAAAGATAAAGATAGTGTCTTATCGGCGTCGGGAATATATTTCAAACTACCGGCGGTCAAAGCGCTATAGAGGGAAACCTCCTGACGATGCGTGCCGTGCCGATATTTCAGTCATTATTTTGATTGTATGCTTTAGAATCATAATAATGAAGTTTGAAGTATCATACTAATTAGTGTACTTCCTTCTAACTTCCTTACGGCTCTCAATGATTTCCTACAAAGAAGAAGATCCAATCAAACTATGTCCAACCAAGAACAGCCCGTATGAAATCGATAGCGATCAACTTTAGACTCGTTATAGCAATGAAGACACGCATCAAATCATAACTAACTTCTGTACAATTAGCAAACACTACATATTTCACTAGACATCAGATCGTCATGTGATTTTCATTTCAAATAATTTAAAGTCTTACAGAGGTCAATTAGCAATCATATACCTATCTTGAATTGTAATTAGATGTTTTTATTTAACACGTGTGATCGGTCATCATTATCACCATTTCACATCTTTATATATTTGTCCGATGGTGACCGATTTATTGTAGTTGATAGATAGAACACACTGATAACAATAGAGCAACACATACGTCCTACAATCGGCCCTACAATAAGTCGGGCCTTATCCGCTCTCGCCAGACTTTTTGTATGACTCTTAGGTAAAAAATTAAGTTTGCAGCTTATTTACATTATTAAAAAGCGAAACTATAACAATGGATATTGTATTATTATTCATTATACAAAATACACCCATAAAATATGGCCTAGTCCAATTTATGGACATTTTCAAAAACAATTTGAAAGCAACTCGGATTCAAAAAAGATCATTAAGGAAACATCTCGAAACTGAATTAGTGATCGCTGAAACATACCAGAAAACGACAAAAAAAACTGCGCTTTTCCATTTCTTAATTTCCGCTGAAACCTAATTAATAAACGGAAAAGGAACACTTCCCTTTGAAAGATAGCCCGGGCATTGAACCGACTACCCGAGCGTAGATATCGCCTGAGGCAATAAATTAGGAAAAATTTGCTATCTACATTTTTTTTCCACGTAGTGTAAGGACAATGGATGCTGTCCCCTTGGGGGTTATGACGTAAACTTTTAATGCATTTCAGTGTCTTGTGATTTATTCAATTCTTGAAACCCTAAAGGCCACTTCCACAGGTCCCAGATAAAGTTCTAGATAGCTATCTAACAGTTGGTACAATAGAAATGTTTTTAATTTTTTCAACTTTTCTATGTCATGATCTGTCTGATAGCTATCTATAACTTATCTGGAACCTTTTAAATTAAGCGTGCGTCTATTAAAATAGAAGTATGTATATACACATTAATTTTTGTCCTTTTACTATTTCATGACTATAGGTACTCTGTTCACGATAACGTTAGAAAAAAGAGGCTCGCAGAAGCAGGATTACGAAACCTTTTGTTTCAAGTTAAGTTCAAATAATTTTAATAAATAATATGTATAGCATACAGTAAATTATTTCCTATCTATGTACCTACTCGTCACGAGGCGAATGGCGTGAATCAACAGTGTTAAGTAACAGTCAGTTTATTAATAAAAATGAAATAAAACAACTTTATCAATATTATCACAATGGCAAGACATCATTGTTTTCAACAAACCAACTTTAATAATTTAGAATGCCAAATGATTAATACAAATACACCACCAAACTGTAAAATTATTTTCTAGATATAGTAGAGAAAAATAAAATAGAGTAGAGAAGAAGAAATGGTGGAACAAACTCCCCAGCAACGCAAGCCTGTCAGTATGGTTTGAAAAACCGATTCTATACAAAATTAATAAATTAATTCTTGAAGTAAAAAAATAATTCTATATGTACCCATGTTGGCGGGCACAACCCTTCATACCCATACCTATTATTCAAGATGCTAAAAAAAGAAAAATGGTTAAACCTATTTAAAATAAAACAATTATAATGTTTCCATTCGAAAATAGATTTGAAGCGTGCCCAGCCATAAGTGCAACGATTTTTTATGTCATATCGAGGTCTTCTGTGCTTCTGTACAGAAGGCACGATAAATTGATAGGTCTCGGCATGCAACCATCTTTGACAGTCGTTACGGGTAGTCAGAAGCCAGAAAGTCTGACAACCAGTCTTACCAAGGGGTATCGAATTGCCCCAGTTAACTGGGTTGTGGAGGTCAGATAGGCAGTCGCTTCATGTATAGCAATGATTCTCAGCTGCATCCGGTTAGACTGGAAGCCGACCCCAACATAGTTGGGACAAGGACAGGCAGACAATCTCAAGTTAATAATACAATGGAGATGACTGGTGACTAATTTTATTTTGTCAGTCTCCTCTTTTGATGATAATGATTATGAAGAAGTTCCACTTACGTGAAAAATGAACCTTTCAACGACATTATCTATTATACCATCAAGTTGGCAAAACATTTCCTCTTCTTAAATCGTATTAGCAATGCAAGATTGCCATTTCTCTGTCATCATATATGTTAGTTGAGGAAGTTACCGCTTCACTTCCTCTAATTTAAATGATTTATTAATTCGGGCAATAATAACAGTCACAATAAACAACAAAATCACGAAAATTCTATTATAACGAGAAAAGGCACACACAATTTGGCAGATCATATTTGACGAAACTTCCCAAAATGAAAAATTCACGTACTGCAACAGTTTATGAAGGGAATACAGAATACAGTAAGATTTTAGTTTTGGTAGAAATACGTCAAAATCTTTTGCTTCTTGAAAGCCTTATATTCTTATAATACCGACCGGTAGGTTAAATAAGAATAATTATGCGTGGTAGCTGCTATTAAAATTACATATTTTATTTTCCTTGCTTTATGATTCCACAAATTAACTAAACGAAAATTTTCGATATTATATATTTTGTGACTTGGTATGAGATTGTCTGAGAAAATTGACAGTGACGTGAAAACATTCCCAGTACTCTCTACCCCTGCTTCTTTTAGGTTTTTTTAACGACGACAAGACAACAGAATGTCAAAATAAACGATATTAAATGGAAATCTTGTAATTTCAGGAAGTTGATAGTTTAAATATGTACAATTAAGTATGACGGCTGTTATTTAAATTAATTTTATTTTTTCCACACCAATATGGAGTGTAATCATTTTTGTTGTAATTTTATTTTAAAGTGGACGCCTAAAAGAACCTTATTAAACTTCTTTCTATTCCTATCGCGAACAGACCATAGTTCCATAAAAACTTCAATAAATTCTAAATTTATCTACTGCTTTTCAGGCAAAAATTTTGCTTCCTCCTGCAAAGCATGAGTTTTTTTAGTCCCTTTCATCCATTCGGCAATTTCTTGCAAAGTCATATCTTTGGTTTCGGGCAAGAATTTGTAAATCAAAAACAGGAACAATGATGTTGATAATCCAAAGAATAAGAAAGCCCCATGAGTGCCCCAGGTTTTGAATAAAAATGGCGACATTTTGACTAAAGTACCTAATAATACTTTAGATGATAAATCCATACAGCAAGATGATAATCCCCTTGCTTCTATAGACACTAATTCACCCGTAATAGTTTGTGTCAATATAACTGGACCAAAACATAGCCCCATAGAATAACCTATTAACAAGAATATAGCAAAATAGTTATTTTCCACTACAAGAGATAGTTTAATTAAAAATGCATATAAAGATATTGATAAAAGAAAACCAATCCCTACCAATGATGAACCGATTAGCAATTTCTTTCTTGGTAACACTTTTGCTACTAAACATCCTATATACATACAAAATACTGTGACTCCGTCTAATACTAACATAGCGGTGTATGGAGAAATGTGGTGTCCAGCTGTAATTTTACTTATAATATCTATGGCGTACACACTAAATACTACTTTACCAGAAAATATATACAAGGAATGAACTAACAAACATAAAACTAAAGGCTTATAAAACTGTCTCGATGATACGACTTTCAAATACCCAGTGATATATCCTTTTAATTCGAAGGTCTTTGACTGTGCTTCCAAATTGAGATTTTTTTGGTAATTAATCAACTTTTCTAAATCTGATTCCGATTGCTTGCTGAAACCCATCATCCATCTGTGAGTATCCGAGCACTTATCAAACCGTTGTTTTGTGGCCAGCCAAAACGGTGACTCAGGTAAAACAATTGCTATTAACAAACCGTAGGCGCTACAAATGATGCCAACGAGACCGATATTCCTCCAATGGAAGAAGGTTCCGATGGCATTGGACATAAAAATACCCCAAAAGAGAGTAGCTGATTTCACAGTCAAGAAGAATCCTCGATGTTTAGGAGATGTGTACTCGGTGATGATCATCACTGATACAGTGAAGTGTGATCCAGTATTGATGCCGTTAATCACTTGACTGATGATAATTTGATTGACTGTGACACTCAAGTAGAAAACTACGTAGCTGACTAGATTGCTGACACAGACGAACATAAAGGTGTATTTTCGCCCGATGTATTTCATGAAGACTGGTAGAATGAAGGTCCAAGGGAGGCCAGAATAGACCATGATGGCAGCTGAAAGATAAAGAAAAAAAACATTAGAAGTTAACTGCACGGTATGTAACAATGACAATAAAAAGCCTAATTGCTATTATTTTGTGTGTTATGCTTCAGTTTTGTTATTCAACTCCTGATGAAATAAAGTAATTTTGTCGCAGGCGATCTATATTGCTAAGCCATTTATAGAATTGTTGTTACTACTAAGCGTTTCATGATCAGTCATTTGTCGTTTAATTTTAAATAAAAAAGTTAGTTTTTGCAAGAGATATCTTCACAGTTCACCAGTTAGATTTTTGATAGATAAAATATTACGAATACTTACGTATCCAAGAAGCAGTTGATTCGCTAATCGCATCAAATGAATTAGCCTCTTTCCTTATCTGTGGAATGAAGACAGTGGAAGATCCGAAGGTCATGCCCATGATGAAGTAGCAGGTCCAGCCTCCACTGCTGATCATCATCTGAAGGATTATAAGGATCAATTTAATGATAAAGTAAGTTATTTATGAGTTTTGCGCGAATTGGTACGAAGGTTAAGCTGTGAATCCTGGTATTATCTTTTAACCAAGTATTCTTGATTTCCAGCGGGGTACTTCTAAAGATTTACAACGGTCCTGGTACACGAAGAACTCCAGAACGGACAAAGGTCGGTTTTAGTCAGTAAAAGTCTAATCCCACTACATCCTTAGCGTGAGTGCAGTGATTTCTCACGAAAATATCCGAAATCCAAAAAATATTTTCTAAAATTTGTCTATGCTTTCTAGAGATTTGCTTACTAGAGACAGGAATTTGCCATTACCTGTATGGGGCTAATGTCAAAATTCTATCACTAGTAAGCCAATCTAGAGACAGACAGATTATTGAATTCCGCAGTAAAACGATATTTACCAATAAGGTTAGTTTTCCTTCTAGGACATTATAAAAGGTTTATTAAACTAATGACTCAATTAAAGTTATTACAGCATTAGTTGAGTGCCAGCCAAGGTGTCTTTGTATTAAATGATAGGATTATATTAATAATTATAAATCGTATGACAAGGTTATTGTTGGGATTAATAATGATAGCAATAATGTCGTTGTTTTGACAAATGAATCAAATGATTGTAAAAGATAGTTGTAATCAATGACACAGGTGAATGAAACAAAACTGATAATGAAAGAAAGATAATGTTTTAAAGTATTTTATTGTAACTTGCACTTTAGTGGCTAAGAAAGAAGAAGATCCAGTTATAATTAGATGATTTTGGAACTTTAAGGCTTTCGAACTTGAGGCCAAACGAGCGTAATTTTTGAGTCGTGAGTCACAGAATTTCGGTCGCAGAAAATCGTTACAAACAAAAACCGGCCAAGTGCGAGTTGGACTCGCGCGCGAAGGGTTCCGTACCAAGCTGTAGTTCCACGCTTGAGTAACAGATGGCGTTGTATTCAAATTGCACTGTCTTTATAATTTATTGTATGGGGACCCCCCTTAATATATAACTTTTTTTAATTTTTAGTATTTGTTGTTATAGCGGCAACGAAAATACATCATTTGTGAAAATTTCAGCTTTCTAGCTATCACGGTTAATGAGATACAGCGTGCAGACAGACAGACAGACAGACAGACAGACAGACAGACAGACAACGAAGTCTTAGTAATAGGGTTCCGTTTTTACCCTTTGGGTACGGAACCCTAAAAAGACTACTCATTTTGCGTTGCCGTGTGAATCAAATAGGACTTTTGTATGAAACCGAATGTAACAGATTTTCTGTGACCGAAATTCTGCTACTCACAACTCACAAAATTACGCTCGTTTGGCTTCACCCTAAACAGACAAAGTTACTTGTGCTTGAAGTAATAAATAGATCAACAGATGATGATGATGAGGTTGATTCTGCAAAACACGTTAATGTGATTAATGTAATTAATAAACTAAGATAATTAATGAAAGCATCGTATCTTTTTATCTTTAAAGACTGAAATAACACGTGTTTCCATGGATTAGATAATATAATTACCACACAGGAAGGCGTCTTGTAGGATCATGTTTCTTTTATAGCATTTTTGTAGATAACAAAGTGTCTGAAATTAATAGTTCAAGTTTAAAATTGACTATTACCTATGAACTACTAAAATGATATACCACCAGCTTCCGCCAGCGGTTTCACCCGCTTTCCCGTGGGAACTACTGTGCGCACCCGGATAAAAAGTAGCCTATAGCCTTCCTCGATAAATGAGCTATCGAACACTGAAAGAATTTTTCAAATCGGATCAGTAGTTCCCGAGATTAGCGTGTTCAAACAAATAAACAAGCTCTTCAGTTTTATAATATCAAGGGGCACGGCAGTGCCCCCGCCAAGTCAAGCAGAAAAAAGCGGCACGGCCGTACCATCCTTTTCTCGGAGCAATTCAGGCCATTTTCGACTCCCTATAATTTCGTTGTTAGTATAGATTTGAAAATGATAGCAACGTAATTTTTCAGAAAGGGTGATAAAAAAATGCATGAAGCGCATTTTTTTCCTAATCGAGTTAGCTCAATGTACCTAATGTGTGACGCCTGTGTTAAAATGGTTACTTTAAGTTGAAAATTGATCAATAAATACATACCTGTCTAAAGAAATATTTCCTTTTCTCCCACTTATTTGTACGTTCCACATGATTTTGTTTTTCAACCTCAGAGCCTTCCATTTTGCACAAAATCGCTTCGCAAATAAAGTTCCAAATCACTTAACACCACTATAGTATGTTATTCTATCTTATCGTTTCAATTAATGGATAAAATTTGATTTATTTCGNGGACAAATGTTTTTATTCAGTGAATGATTTTCTCAATTATAAAGACTTATTCTGATCAATTTATGTTATTATAGTTTGACATTATTATTATTATTATTTTTTTTTTTAATTTATGCAAATTGACATTTATATAATCCGTAGTCTATAAGTATTTGTACGCCGAAAACGGTAGAATAATTTGGACATTGTAATACATTTAAGATCTATTGTAACATTATTCTGACAAATAAACAAATATTATTATTATAATTAGATAAAACTGTCTATTTTTATTCTTTCTCTTTGTAGCGCCTGCTTTATCAAGGAAAATTGAAAATAAGGGCATGCAGGCGATTTCAGTATACCTAAATGAATAACATGGGTTGTTGAACTAGCTTAATTTATGATTTTGATTTTATTTGCAGGCAGTTTTATAATTTTTTCAATTTTGCTATTGCAGTTTTTCTCTTTGCAAATCTTAATCACTGTTTACTTAATTAAACTATCGCTTAATATATGAAAACGATCACTAACATCATCATAATGGTAGTGTATGTTTGTGAAGAGAAACTGAAAACTATAGGTATTATAAATTAAGGTTTAAGAATATAAAGGAGATGATTGGGGTAACGTTTAAGTAAAAACACACATACATCTATCATAAATGCTAAAAAATATTTACAAAAAAAATTGTATTTAGGTACCTTAATCTAATAAAATCTCACTTATATCTTTATCTCTTATGCTGAAACCAAGTTTTGGACCTGTATAATTAGCTGAGGATTGGTTCAATTTTCCTGTTTTTACCATCAACTGGTAAAAATTTTACTTCTTCATGCAACACAGGCTTTTTAGACCCTTCCATCCACTCAGCAATTTCTTGCAAACTCTTATCTTTAGTTTCAGGTAAATAAATAAAAATCAACACCAAAAATATTGAAGTAGAAACACCATAGAAAAAGAATGCACCATGTGCCTCCCATGACTTAAACATATATGGAGAAATCTTTAATATAGTACCTAAAAGTATTTTGAGACATAAATCTATACAGCAAGATGAGAGACCTCTTGATTCTATAGAAACTAATTCCCCTGATATAGTTTGGGTCAGTATCACAGGTCCACAAGAAATGCCTATTGAATAACCAACTAACAAAATTATAGCTACATAATTATTCTCTGCTAACAATGAAAGTTTTATCAAAAATGCATACAAAGAAATCATAAAAAGAAATGCAATACCTACTAAAGATGAACCTATTAATAATGTTCTCCTAGATAGGAGTTTTACAAAGAAACAACCTACGTACATACATGAAACTGTAACACCGTCTAACATTAACATAGCTGTATAAGGTGACAATTTGTATCCAGCGGTAATTTTACTAATAATATCTAAAGCGTAAACACTAAACACAACTTTACCAGAAAACACGTAAAGAGATTGTACCAACAAACACAGAAGTAACGGCTTATAAAATTTCTTTGAAGTCATGACATTGTAGTATTTATTAACAACACCGTTGAGCTCAAAATTCTTTGAATCCTCTTTCACACTTAAGTTCTTATGGAATAAGATCAACTTTTCTAAATCAGCTTCTGATTGCTTCTCTTCTCCTCTTAACCATCTATGAGATGACGAGCATTGTTCAAATCTTCGTTTGGTCGCCAGCCAAAATGGGGACTCTGGTAATATATAAGCGACTATCAAACCATAAACACTAAGAAAAATTCCAGCAAGACCAATATACTTCCAATGGAAAAAGGTGCCTATAGCATTAGCCATAAAAATACCCCAAAAAATCGAAGCAGATTTTACAGTCAAGAAAAATCCTCTGTGCTTAGGCGATGTGTACTCCGTGATGATCATTACTGATACAGTGAAGTGAGATCCTGTATTAATACCGTTGATTATTAAACTCATGATTATGTGTAAGATGGAGGTACTAAAGTAGAATAGCCCGAAGCTGATCAGGTTACTGATGGACACGAAAGTGTAGGTGTATTTTCTTCCAAAGCATTTCATTGCAGCTGGTAGTATGAAGACCCATGGTAAGCCAGAGTAGACCGCAATAGCAGCTGAAAAGAGGTAAACGTGACGTTAATTTATATTTATAAAATACCGACTCCGAAAATGTGTTGAAGTTCGTAGGTAGTAGACAGAAATTTTCAAATTAGGTGATTTTTTATTTTATTCAGTTTGTTTTATTGAGCTTGTCTCATTTCCAACAGCTAATTGATAAAAGAAATAAAAAGCAAATTAGTCTTTCCTAGTCATCACGTCAGTTTCAATATAATCGGCCAAGGTTCTTGAAACAAAGTTATCATTTTCTCACACCTTGCAATAAAGCAATAATGCAATAATTAAACTGATCCTGTTATTATCGCTTTACTCCAATATCTATCTTCTATGATGACCATATTTCATCTGGTTATCTTTTTCCTAACTATGTTGGGTTCGGCTTCCAGTCTAACTGGGTGCAGCTGAGTATCAGTGTTTTACATGGAGTGACTGCCTCTGAGCTTCTTAGGCCAGTTACTCAGGTAAACCCTTGGTAAAACTGGTTGTCAGACATTGCTGACTGAAATTGAGGATCCTACAACATCATGAAGTAGAATAATTAAACACTTACGAATCCAAGATGCCATGGAATCACTAACTGCATCATGAGAATTAGCCTCTTGCCTTATCTGAGGAATGAAGACGGTCGATGCTCCAAAGGTGATGCCCATGATGAAGTAGCAAGTCCACCCACCGCTGCTGATTAGCATCTGTATAGTAAAGAAACAAACGAGGTTATTGGTACCCGTCGGGGCTGCGGGTTGTTCGAAAGAGTTACCGCGGCCCTGGCACACAAAGGGCTCCCGAAGGAACACGGTGGGTTTTAGTCAGTAGAAGTCTGACACTCCCTTCCGCTGTCACCCACAGCGGGAGGGGTCATACTGATGATTTCCCATCGATATAAAAAAAAAAAAAGGTTATTGGTACAATGACAGCTATTGACGTGATCTTGCCTAATTAAAAAACAAGCGGTCCTACGTGATTTCAATTTAATCGCTTTCAAAATCTCATCTCAAGAGATTTTGTTTACTTCTTGGTTCTTCGTTATTTTCGGCAATGCATCATGTGATGGAAAACATTTTTTCCATTGAAAATGGCCACTTCATGGGTCAGGAAATACTTAAAACAACATCGTTATTAAATATTGTAATTCAAGGAAGGAAAACCATGTCAAAATATCATTGAATAAGAACAGTAATTAACTAATAAACAAGTTTCTTGTAAACAAAGACGACGTCATAAGGTGGACGTTTAACAAATAAAATATAGAAGGTTAATAATGGATGATAGGAGTAAGAAAAAAGATCAAAGAAGAAAATAGATGGATGGAGTCAAGAATAATATAACCAGATTGATAAGATACAAAGAAGGGTTAAAAAAATCATACTAATAATACAATGCTTTTTAAAACAAGACATCTTATCCCATCACATCCTTGAGGACTGAGTTCTTCAAGTGATGAACGGATTTTGATGAGACTTTGCAATAATATATAATAATAAGGAAGCTATACAAGATGCAGAGGCTAATAATTGATTACATAGATCTGAAAATAAATTAAGAATGATCACCAATGAGCCTGACAGCGTTAAACATACTTCTATCTCCTCTTTAATTATTTTTTTGCAGTTATATCGTAACTAGCTTCTGCCAGCGGTTTCACCCGCTTTCCCGTGGGAACTACTGCGCGCACCCGGATAAAAAGTAGCCTATAGCCTTCCTCGATAAATGGGCTATCTAACACTGAAAGAATATTTTAAATCAGACCCGTAGTTCTTGAGATCAAACAAACAAACAAACAAACTCTTCAGCTTTATAATATTAGTATAGATTACTTACCTGTCTATAAAACTATTTCCTCTTTTATCAAAGATTAAAGTTTTTCTCTAAATTTTCATGTTTATTTCTGTATTCATCTTCCATTTTGCACAAAAGTCTCTTTGTCACTCTTTTAACAGTTTTTTTGACTTTTGAACTGAGTATGTAAGACAGTTCGAACAGAATTATAGTTTTTTGGATTATTTTCCTTGTGAGCCTGTGTGTAGGCTATAACATGAACTTTTGGCTGTGTAACCGGATTTCATTCAAGTTTGTGTTTAATATTCCCTGCTTCCTAATGTAAATTTAACCAGTTTTGAAGAGTAAAAATATAATTTTGAATACCGGCAACGTTCATCAAAAACTAGTTTAATTTGGGAAAAGTAATAAGTCGCTATAAAAATATTTATAACAAAAACTAAAATAAATCTATTATTAATAAATGTAATCATAAATATTTATACAATGCAGGTTTTATTCATATTATTTACATTTATCTTATTATTCTAAAATGGTGGTGGTGGCGTCCTAGCCGATTATCGGCCACGGCGGCTGTTCTCATATAAGGAGATCAGCCAGCTGCGCAGGACATATTATAGTGCACAAGCATTTGCGCAGACACAGGTGCACCCCCTATTCCCTCACTCTCATAACCGCAGATCAGGCGCAGGACCGACATTAACGTGCTCTCCAATGCACGGGTGTATTAATCACCCACCTCCAACTCCGGGCTGCTATGTTAAAGTTTCTAAAACCCACAAAGCGATTTCGGCCCATTCCGGGAATCGAACCCGAGACCTCGTGATTAGCAGTCGGCTATGCGACCAACGAGGCAGTTGAACTTTCTAATATTGTGATAAGGCTGAAAATCTATTGCCGAAATTTGACAGATTGTGGTAACTTGATGTGATGCCGTCTGTATATCTTCTTACTATAATCAAATTGCAATAACTTACCTGTCTAAAGAAATATTTTCTCTTCTGCCACCGATTTTCAGAGATTTTCTCTGAATCTTCATGTTTATTACTATTTTCATTTTCCATTTTCGCTTAAAATCACAAATCACTATTTTAATTGTTTCTTGAGGTATTTTATAACTAATACGATCAGCAATTTGTAATTATTTTCCTTATAAAGTTTATCGTGTATGGCTGGGACTGCACTCGACAAATTGGTGTGACTCTTCGGCAGGTTTTATACTGTATAACCGGACTTGATTACCACTTGAAGGCTTTTTTAATAATACAATTTTCCTGATTCAAATTTAACCAGTTCTTACTGAACAAATTCAATTTAAGACGCAGGCACAATTAAAAAAATACTGGAAACCTGATGTTTAGAAAATGTTATAATAGCCACTCCAGAAATATTTACAAAAAATACTAAAATTGAAGATCTAAATAAACAAGTACATATTGTTAATGCTAAAATTGAAATAGAACATTTTTCTTATTTTGAAAACTTAAGTCTGATACTAATTGCAAAATTTTCAGTAAATGACGTGACTACTGCTCTAGTTGAGGAATCAGACGAGATAAAAGCAACTGAAACAGTTTATAAAAATAACTAGGACAAAAAAGGTGGTATAAATACTGATAACAGTTACTTAGAACCAGGTTAACAAATGAATAATAGAGCCAAAACAATGGGCGAGAAATTAACGACAAAATAACATTAGTTAGTGACGTAGGTACGTAATTGTAGTGACAGAAAAACATAATTAAAAATGTAATCGAACAGTTTTGTATTATAAGAAAGAAACAACATTGTTTTTTTTTCTAATTATTATAATAGTTCACAGGTATTATTTATTAGTAGCCAGAAGTAAACAATCTGTTTATAGAGTTCCGTACTAGAGGCTAAAACGGAACCCTATTAAGACTTCGCTGTCCGTTCATCTGTCACCAACGGCTATTGGCCGGTTCTTTAGGGTTGGCCATCATCATAGTTCCATTTGTGAGAGGAACGGGAGTGTCAGATTTTTTTCTGACTAATATGATCTTTGCTACGAATATTGTGTTCCACCTTTCGAATAATCTTATTTTTTGCCCGCTTTACTACTCTTACCTTTGATATTGATACTTATTCTTACTTCTTTATTGTTGGTCAAAGGTCTGCCCCAAGCTGGGGGGATCTGCTGATACTCACCGCGCTGGGCATGCATGTTGATGAGAGCATTGGCCAAAAGCTACTACATAAAGCTCCAAGCAAGGCCGTTGGCCAGAGCCTCGTCTGCAGCAGGATGCACTACGGGCATGTGAGGTTGGCAATTATTTTATCTTAAGAAGATGCAGTTGTTTTTGCAATGGATTAGTTTCTGTCATAATTATATCTTTTTAATCGACAACAACGGCTTAGTTATCATATTTAATTCTTTATAAAGCAATAGTAATTAGTTGATAGTGGTTATCGTTGTTATAAAGCCAATGAGTGTGTTTCAAGTTTAGGTGCGGTGATTTCAAGGGTTGGGCAAGATTTTATCGTTGATATCTTGTACAGTTGGAGGTAATTAACATTGCAGTTCTCCATTTAATTATTTTAGGTACTAGTTTAGTAATGTTTTCTTTATGATTTTTTTACTATCTTGAAGTAACCCTGGCAACTGGTAAAAAGTATTGCAATTTCAGGCCCAGGCGTGTACATGTAATTAGTTAGTTGGCGATGAGCAAGTCAGTCTTGACATGTCTGGTCATATTGAAAGAAATAACGGATTTCAAAAAGAACAAACAGGTCAAAATCATAACCCTCCTTTTCGCTTCGCCCTAGTCGGGTAAAAAGGTAGTTCAATGAAAACTATCCAAGAAAATGTTCTACTTAAATAAATAAACAAGAACTCCACCAATATTGCTAACAATCCGACCTATTTATTATTGACTTGAACTTTTCCATATAGTTGATATAGTGACATCTACATATCGAAGCATAAACTAACACAACCTCGTATCGATTTAACTAAACATAGTTTTAGTATTATTTCATAGATGGCGCTTTAGTAAAATTAAATTAGCCAAACTATCACAAAAGCACAAGAACATTCAATGTGGCTCTATTAATAAAAATAAGTTTTTATTTCTTAATCCATCTTTCTCATTTATGGCTAAAAAAGACGAAATAAAACTTTTTTCAGCGCCATCTATTTCAGTTCATTGTAACTATTTATCGATTTTGTCAAGTTCCTTAGTATATTAGTTAGATGGTGCTGCACACTAAAATATCAAAAAATATTTGTATTATTTATAAATCAAAAATTCTTCCAGTGTAAGATTGTAGAGGAAGGCTAGATACTTTTTGTTTCGGTTTCGCGGAGTAGTTCCCAAGAAATTCTGGTGAAACTGCTGATGGAAGCTGTTTACAGGGATCAGTTTACACTGACGGGTCTATTGTAGTCAATAAACCTGATATAGTGGTGATAGATCGATTAGCATCGTGATATCGCCTTTCTGCATATCGAGAATCTCGTGAAAGTTGAAAATGAGAAACAAATAGTACCTCGACTTAGTGCACGAAGTTTCGCCACGTGGGAAGTCGATTCGGCTATCGATGTGCTAAGTAGCGTGATTGAAAATGGGTTAATGGTCACAGGCCTGAATCGACATCTTGGGTCTTACTTCAAAACACGTGTTTCAGCAAATTCTCCATACAAAATTTTCTCCATACAAAACTTTCTAAAATACGTCTTGAACGTGAGTTAATTTTTTTTGTAGTAAGACCCCTTGTTTTCAGCTATGCATCAGGTCTCCTTTGGTGGCAGGACCGAGAGGTTGATCCAGGAAGCACTTTGAAACGAACACTATTTCCAATGCCGATAGGTATTAGGAATTTTAGGTACAAGCTACTTTTATAAATGGAGTTTCTCACACTAAAATCATTTTTTTATCAGACATTCAGTAAGATTAGCACGTTTAAACCAGCAAACTATTAGATATATTCTTGACAAGACGCCATCTTTTTTTTAATATTAAAATAATTTTACATCTCCACCGAAAATGTATCAATTTATATTCCTTCTTCTTTCCCTGCATAAAATAGCCAATAGTAGCTACCTATAAAGTTATTGTTAACAATTATATAACATGGGATTTTAATGACGTAGTTACCTACGTACCTATGTTTTTCAAGTCTCAAACACTGAATAACAAATAACCACGTCACCTTTAAAGAAATACCATGGTTTAACCACAAAATGAAACTGTGGTTCTATCTGCTGTTTAATTGTTTTAAACACGACACTTAATTATCCTTTACATGACGTGTATAATATAAAACAACTAGCCGTTTTCCCGCGGTTTGACTCGCATCCCGTAGGAATTACTGCCCGTACCCGGATAAAATATAGCCTATGTCACTCGTGGATAATGTAGCTTTCGAATGGTGAAAGAATTTTTAAAATCGGTCCAGTAGTTTTTGAGCCTATTCATTACAACCAAACAAACAAACAAAGTTTTCTTCTTTATAATATTAGTATAGAAAACAATTATGAAGCTGAACGTTTGTTTACTTAAACGCACTAATCTCAAAAACTAATGGCCTGATTGGAAAAAATCTTTTAGTGTTAGATAGGTCAATTATAGAGGAAGGCTTTTTATCCAAGTGCGTGGAGTAGTTCCCATAGGACGCGGGAGAAACCGCTGGTGGAAGCTAGTGTAGGTAAAGGATAATTATGTAGAAAATAAGTCCAGGAATGTAAATAAATTGACATGCTTAGTTATTTAATTCAGAATATTCATTTTCCTTAATTTATTATATCATAGCTACCTATACTCTATACAATATTTACAAGCTTATTTTTTTCTATTTATTCGATTTTTTTTTGTTAATACCCCTCTAAGATCTTTTTCAGACAAAGCGATATAATGCAACTTTTTATCTTCTTACGTATTAAAATATTACTTTGAACATACCAACTGTATAAAATTTAGGCAATACAAAAAGTTTTTTTTTAGAATGACATTTAAATCTCTTATTTTGATTTCATGTTATTGGAACGTTTTAGAAGTTGAGCAACTGAACAATCGATACATGCAATAACTTGGATCCTATTAACTATTTACTAATTATAAATACAATATTATCATTTTGTGGTGACTTTTGAAAACTGCAGCACCATACAAAATTAATTTAGGTACTTACTTTAATTTATCAATACTATCGTCATTCCATACGTCATAATATTTCATTTCATTGCTGTAAGAGGTATTACAATTTTCACATAATTTGCTACCACATTTTTTTACCCATTCATTCATTCAAAAAATACACAAATCACTCCCTTACATGTTTAATATAAATTACAATTAAAACACAATCATAAAAACGTCGCTCCCAACAAAAAGTGGCACAGTCTGAACAAACCGTTAATAAAAATCGAGATTTGGACAAAATTGGGTCTGCAATGTCAGATCTTCCGAGTTTTCCGGGCTCAGAAGTGTCAGACCCAACCCCGCTTGAACCGGTCTGACTTAAAGGATCTATCACGAGTATTTTCCTTGGCTGTTCTGTCGTCCCCACGATGTGGAGTTGGACTTCCCGGAGCCGAAGCTCGGGGCTACTCCTGTGGGTGATTGAGGGGGGGTGAGAGGCATCAGATTCGTGGCTGGGTGGTAGACTTTCGCTGACATAGACACTCCTCCACCTGAAATGGAAGATAGAAGTATTTTTAATAATTTTAATTTACTGGAATTTTCCCCTGGATAAAAGCTTACGATAAATCTTTTCAGGCCCAAGTTTACCGATAGGTAATATAAACGTCAGTTTTAAATAAGTATGTATATATTTTTGTTGTAAATAAAACTAACAAGAGATACATTGTTATTTAACGTCAGTTTTCTTGTAAAAATAGTTCAAACTATGAATTGTAAAAGTTTGCAAAGGCTCTTAAATTTTGTTGTATATGTTACAGTTATAACCCGTTTTTAGATAGAACGCGTTTTCCCTAGTTAAAACTAGTTTTTACTAAATGCCTTTGTTAAAACTAGAATTTACCACTGATAAATTTCATTTTCAGATAAAACTAGTTGTCACCTCCAGCTTTAGTTAAAACTAGCTTTAGATGAACTTATATTCGCTAAAAGTTAGGTTTTAATGGCAGAAACGAATCGCTGTAAATCCGACTCCACGTAGTCTTGTCTGCCCTACCCCTAGAGTGTAATTCAAAATCGCGTAGGCGCGAAGGGGCGAGGCGGGCCGCGAGTTGAGGAGCAGGTGGTTGTAACACTGAGCCGTGACAGAAATCACGCCTGCTGCATGATGAAACATTAATTAAGAATAAGGTACGATGAACACTGAGAACAGTTTTAACTAACTCGCTTAGGAAAAACGCGTGTTTTCTATTAAGAACTAGTTATAACTGATATTATGAATTTTGAGTATTAGTTATTTCTAGTTTTAACAAAGGCGTTTAGTAAAAACTACTTCTAACTAGGGAAAACGCATTCTATCGGAAAACGGGTTATAACTGTAACATATATATGACTGGTAGGTCACCCACCCATTTGCTGTCCGTCATAACATCCTACCTTTACTATAGCATTGCGAAGGTTAAAGGAACAAAGACCTACTTGGCAGAGTTCCACCGATCGTCACCGGTAACTGGCTAAATGTCGTAACGCTTGGTTTTTCCAGTCTTATCTAGGTTTGTCATATAAATAAAGAAATGTGATAGCACCCGAACTGATATCGGCCACGGCGGCTACTTTTACATAAGGAGATCAGCCAGCTGCGCAGGACATATTATAGTGCACAAGCATTTGCACAGACACAGGTGCACTCCCTATTCCCTCACTCTCATAACCCGATGGCACGGCAATCCGGCACGACCGGAGAGAGACCAGGCGCAGGACCGACATTAACGTGCTCTCCGATGCACGGGCGTATCAATCACCAACTTCCAAACTCCGGGCTGCTTTTTGAAAGTTTACAAAATCCACAAAGCGATTTCGGCCCGTCCCGGGAATCAAAACCGAGACCTCGTGCACAGCAGTTGGCTATGCGACTAGACCAACGAGGTAGTTTATAGAAAATATAAGATGTAGATGAGATTACATTGTTTCTCGTTGAGGATAAATCCTGGCTTAATTATTAGTAATTTTATTAATTTATATAAATTGGACACGTCAGAATAGTTTTCCGTTATTTTTCCTTGCAATTACTTAAGTATAAAGTACGTAAATATACTTACTGCCAGAATACGATCTGCCGAAGGTCTGTTTTGTGTTGTAGTCTTTGGTGGGAGGCATTTTGAAGTCTGAAACAATGAGAAAAGTAATTTAAATAATTTGTTTTTGTATGTGCATACAAGTTTTTGTAGTTACATCATACAATACTATCTATACATACTAAATTATTAAATTACCTCAATCTAATAAAAATACTGATAGAGAAGCGTGATAGAAAATTAAAATACTAATTATTTAGAGGCATGTTGCTTTCATCAGGCCAATAGGTATCCACTCAAACGCCATCTTTGACATTCCGATATATGTTGAGTACCATTCCATCAGACCAGAAGATATTAAAACTACTACCATCATCATCATTTAATAGCCTTCCAGTCTAATCGGATACAGTTGACCACTGTTTTACGTGGAACGACTGCCTTTACAACCCAGTTACCCGGGCAACCCAATGTAAGCTGCAATATCAAACCTACTAAAAATAGTCAGTCGCAGAAACCTTAATTTTATTCTACAGAAATAAAAACAAAGAGTATACTATATCAATGTTTTGGACCAAATGATAAATTTTGCATTATACATAATGCCCGGTCAATATGAAAAATGCCCAATCTGAGAGAGCAATTTAATAATAATCATTCAAATAATCTAATTGACCGGGCATTCTACATATTGTACATCGCCCTTTGGGGAGAGTAATACAAACAAATTTGATCAGTAATTTCTCATTTTTATTGTTACTTAAAACAAACTAAATGTTCAACAATTTAAGTAATCAGTCAGATTTTGTAAAGCTTGGATCGTCATTGTTTTGTCATTGTGGAAGTTTCAGTTTTTTGCAGCAAGCATGATTTCTGTCACGGCTCCGGCGCTGCGGGGCTCCGGCGGTCCCACGCGAATTTATCGTCGCAGATAGGTTTAACGCTCACCACCGCAGCTTCGGCTTGCTGGCCGGCGGTGCCGGCCAGCCTCAGTCGCGGTGGCGAGTGTTACAACCACCTGCTCCTCAACTCGCGGCCCGCCTCGCCTCTCCGCGCCTACGCGATTTTGAATTACACTCTAGGGGTAGGGCAGACAAGACTGCGTGCAGTCGGATTTACAGCAATTCGTTTCTGTCATTAAAACCTAACTTTCAGCTA
>NWSH02000085.1:6761680-6777396 GCA_002382865.2 Heliothis virescens
GGATAAAATATAGCCTATGTCACTCGTGGATAATGTAGCTTTCGAATGGTGAAAGAATTTTTAAAATCGGTCCAGTAGTTTTTGAGCCTATTCATTACAACCAAACAAACAAACAAAGTTTTCTTCTTTATAATATTAGTATAGAAAACAATTATGAAGCTGAACGTTTGTTTACTTAAACGCACTAATCTCAAAAACTAATGGCCTGATTGGAAAAAATCTTTTAGTGTTAGATAGGTCAATTATAGAGGAAGGCTTTTTATCCAAGTGCGTGGAGTAGTTCCCATAGGACGCGGGAGAAACCGCTGGTGGAAGCTAGTGTAGGTAAAGGATAATTATGTAGAAAATAAGTCCAGGAATGTAAATAAATTGACATGCTTAGTTATTTAATTCAGAATATTCATTTTCCTTAATTTATTATATCATAGCTACCTATACTCTATACAATATTTACAAGCTTATTTTTTTCTATTTATTCGATTTTTTTTTGTTAATACCCCTCTAAGATCTTTTTCAGACAAAGCGATATAATGCAACTTTTTATCTTCTTACGTATTAAAATATTACTTTGAACATACCAACTGTATAAAATTTAGGCAATACAAAAAGTTTTTTTTTAGAATGACATTTAAATCTCTTATTTTGATTTCATGTTATTGGAACGTTTTAGAAGTTGAGCAACTGAACAATCGATACATGCAATAACTTGGATCCTATTAACTATTTACTAATTATAAATACAATATTATCATTTTGTGGTGACTTTTGAAAACTGCAGCACCATACAAAATTAATTTAGGTACTTACTTTAATTTATCAATACTATCGTCATTCCATACGTCATAATATTTCATTTCATTGCTGTAAGAGGTATTACAATTTTCACATAATTTGCTACCACATTTTTTTACCCATTCATTCATTCAAAAAATACACAAATCACTCCCTTACATGTTTAATATAAATTACAATTAAAACACAATCATAAAAACGTCGCTCCCAACAAAAAGTGGCACAGTCTGAACAAACCGTTAATAAAAATCGAGATTTGGACAAAATTGGGTCTGCAATGTCAGATCTTCCGAGTTTTCCGGGCTCAGAAGTGTCAGACCCAACCCCGCTTGAACCGGTCTGACTTAAAGGATCTATCACGAGTATTTTCCTTGGCTGTTCTGTCGTCCCCACGATGTGGAGTTGGACTTCCCGGAGCCGAAGCTCGGGGCTACTCCTGTGGGTGATTGAGGGGGGGTGAGAGGCATCAGATTCGTGGCTGGGTGGTAGACTTTCGCTGACATAGACACTCCTCCACCTGAAATGGAAGATAGAAGTATTTTTAATAATTTTAATTTACTGGAATTTTCCCCTGGATAAAAGCTTACGATAAATCTTTTCAGGCCCAAGTTTACCGATAGGTAATATAAACGTCAGTTTTAAATAAGTATGTATATATTTTTGTTGTAAATAAAACTAACAAGAGATACATTGTTATTTAACGTCAGTTTTCTTGTAAAAATAGTTCAAACTATGAATTGTAAAAGTTTGCAAAGGCTCTTAAATTTTGTTGTATATGTTACAGTTATAACCCGTTTTTAGATAGAACGCGTTTTCCCTAGTTAAAACTAGTTTTTACTAAATGCCTTTGTTAAAACTAGAATTTACCACTGATAAATTTCATTTTCAGATAAAACTAGTTGTCACCTCCAGCTTTAGTTAAAACTAGCTTTAGATGAACTTATATTCGCTAAAAGTTAGGTTTTAATGGCAGAAACGAATCGCTGTAAATCCGACTCCACGTAGTCTTGTCTGCCCTACCCCTAGAGTGTAATTCAAAATCGCGTAGGCGCGAAGGGGCGAGGCGGGCCGCGAGTTGAGGAGCAGGTGGTTGTAACACTGAGCCGTGACAGAAATCACGCCTGCTGCATGATGAAACATTAATTAAGAATAAGGTACGATGAACACTGAGAACAGTTTTAACTAACTCGCTTAGGAAAAACGCGTGTTTTCTATTAAGAACTAGTTATAACTGATATTATGAATTTTGAGTATTAGTTATTTCTAGTTTTAACAAAGGCGTTTAGTAAAAACTACTTCTAACTAGGGAAAACGCATTCTATCGGAAAACGGGTTATAACTGTAACATATATATGACTGGTAGGTCACCCACCCATTTGCTGTCCGTCATAACATCCTACCTTTACTATAGCATTGCGAAGGTTAAAGGAACAAAGACCTACTTGGCAGAGTTCCACCGATCGTCACCGGTAACTGGCTAAATGTCGTAACGCTTGGTTTTTCCAGTCTTATCTAGGTTTGTCATATAAATAAAGAAATGTGATAGCACCCGAACTGATATCGGCCACGGCGGCTACTTTTACATAAGGAGATCAGCCAGCTGCGCAGGACATATTATAGTGCACAAGCATTTGCACAGACACAGGTGCACTCCCTATTCCCTCACTCTCATAACCCGATGGCACGGCAATCCGGCACGACCGGAGAGAGACCAGGCGCAGGACCGACATTAACGTGCTCTCCGATGCACGGGCGTATCAATCACCAACTTCCAAACTCCGGGCTGCTTTTTGAAAGTTTACAAAATCCACAAAGCGATTTCGGCCCGTCCCGGGAATCAAAACCGAGACCTCGTGCACAGCAGTTGGCTATGCGACTAGACCAACGAGGTAGTTTATAGAAAATATAAGATGTAGATGAGATTACATTGTTTCTCGTTGAGGATAAATCCTGGCTTAATTATTAGTAATTTTATTAATTTATATAAATTGGACACGTCAGAATAGTTTTCCGTTATTTTTCCTTGCAATTACTTAAGTATAAAGTACGTAAATATACTTACTGCCAGAATACGATCTGCCGAAGGTCTGTTTTGTGTTGTAGTCTTTGGTGGGAGGCATTTTGAAGTCTGAAACAATGAGAAAAGTAATTTAAATAATTTGTTTTTGTATGTGCATACAAGTTTTTGTAGTTACATCATACAATACTATCTATACATACTAAATTATTAAATTACCTCAATCTAATAAAAATACTGATAGAGAAGCGTGATAGAAAATTAAAATACTAATTATTTAGAGGCATGTTGCTTTCATCAGGCCAATAGGTATCCACTCAAACGCCATCTTTGACATTCCGATATATGTTGAGTACCATTCCATCAGACCAGAAGATATTAAAACTACTACCATCATCATCATTTAATAGCCTTCCAGTCTAATCGGATACAGTTGACCACTGTTTTACGTGGAACGACTGCCTTTACAACCCAGTTACCCGGGCAACCCAATGTAAGCTGCAATATCAAACCTACTAAAAATAGTCAGTCGCAGAAACCTTAATTTTATTCTACAGAAATAAAAACAAAGAGTATACTATATCAATGTTTTGGACCAAATGATAAATTTTGCATTATACATAATGCCCGGTCAATATGAAAAATGCCCAATCTGAGAGAGCAATTTAATAATAATCATTCAAATAATCTAATTGACCGGGCATTCTACATATTGTACATCGCCCTTTGGGGAGAGTAATACAAACAAATTTGATCAGTAATTTTTCATTTTTATTGTTACTTAAAATAAACTAAATGTTTAACAATTTAAGTAATCAGTCAGATTTTGTAAAGCTTGGAACGTCATTGTTTTGTCATTGTGGAAGTTTCAGTTTTTTGCAGCAAGCATGATTTCTGTCACGGCTCCGGCGCTGCGGGGCTCCGGCGGTCCCACGCGAGTTTATCGTCGCAGATAGGTTTAACGCTCACCACCGCAGCTTCGGCTTGCTGGCCGGCGGTGCCGGCCAGCCTCAGTCGCGGTGGCGAGTGTTACAACCACCTGCTCCTCAACTCGCGGCCCGCCTCGCCTCTCCGCGCCTACGCGATTTTGAATTACACTCTAGGGGTAGGGCAGACAAGACTGCGTGCAGTCGGATTTACAGCAATTCGTTTCTGTCATTAAAACCTAACTTTCAGCTAGAGTCTGGCCAACGAAAGCTGTCCACGAATTATTTTAAAAAGTTTTATATGGCAACGATTTTTTAATGTCAAAGAACTGTCAAAATGTGTTTATAGTTGTCAAATTTTGTCAACAAAAACTATTTCCGTGTATCTTATTTCGCTTGAATTTCTTTTAAATCATTCCGAAAAAGATTAGTAGTTCGACGAGAAAGCTTCTGTAGATTATGATAAACAGATATACTGATGTTAAGAGTGATCTAGAAGGCCAATCTGCGGTGAAAATACAACGACTGAACTCAATGGTATCACTTTTAGGTTAGTTATTTTAAAATTTGTGGCTCATTTGTGAAAGAATCTTGATCATTTTAGAATATTTACAACGTTTTGAAGTTATTTCTGGTTATTTTCAGAAAGTGATGCTATTAGATGATATAGATTGGGCGACTCGTGTGTCGTCAAGCGAGGAGAAAATTCGCTAGCAAACATACAGGAATACCAGCATCTGAAATGCTAAATTTGATCAAAGAATGCTTAGACGGTATAACGGCAGAGGATTGGAAGAAATACTTTGATCACATTCTCTATGTAGCAGATCAATATAAAGAAAAGGAATTAACTTTGGAATCCGAGCTAGAAAGATTCATAATAAATGTTGGAGACGACAGCTGTGAAGGAAGCAGTGATGCCCGATCAATATTATCAGGTGTAGAGTACTTGGAGTCGGCTTTCAACTATGATTCCTAATTTAATTTTTTATTATTTCAATAATAAACTATTAATACCCATTAAAAATTCGTTTATTTAATTTTTTTCATCTTCAGAAATATTAAGAAGATGGTTAACAATAAAATAACCATGAAAGTGTTTGTATGTATTACAATTAGCAATGGTTCAATATAAGTTAAAACCTTGTAAGTAAGGTAAAAATTTTCCTTAAATAATACGAAGTATCAACAACGTTCGAGCTGAGTACAACAGTGTTAACCGCATCAATTTTTTTGAATTTGCCGCGTTTTTGCGTGGACATCTTTCGTTGGCCAGACTCTAATGTTCTAGGATATATATTTTTTGGACAGTGAGTACGAAATTAAAACCTATCCGCGTTCGTCCGTATTCGCTTACAATGCAAAACTAAACACAAACAATAGCGCCCGCCGCACGATCCGCATGGTGAATAGCGGTCTCTGATTGGTCAAACCGTGTCACGCGTTCTTCCCCCCCTGCAACGCGTCAAATTTGGCTTTATTATCAAACTGCCCAAATGTCATGTAGCAATATAATAATAACCGTGCAATGTGAGAAATAATGAAGTTCAGATAGTAATTAATCACTTAGCCCAATAGAGCTAGACATTATTCATAATGCTCGCACATTATGAATAATGCCCACATTAATCACCCAGTCCATAACATCAATACATAAATAAATCAGTATCGTAAAGAGAATATAATCTATACACTAAGACATCTTCGGCATTAATAATAAATGATCGTATTTATCTGCAGTCGAAGTGGGGTGAAATGTACCGACATAAACTGATCAAACATTAAGGACCCTGCATATCTGTAAGGCTTATAACTTTCTTTTTCAAAAAAATCTGCTTTTGAACGTCTTTTTCGAACGAAACTACTGAACCAGATTAACGGCCGTTCCCAATAACCTATCTATCTCTGGATTTGCTTACTAGAGATAGAATTTTGACATTAGCCCCATACATGTAATGTCAAATTGCTATCTTTAGTAAGCAAATCCGGAGATAGACAGAATATTGAATTCCGCAGTAAATGAATAGTACACAGGTAGTTTAAAGCCTGATAAAGGGCATAATCTACTAGTTATCCAAATGCGGCAAGTAGTTTCTTTAGGACGCCGCCGGTAGAACCATGTGAAACAGTTAGTTATTTTACTAGGGGTTTTTACCCCATTAGTTATCTCAATGCTCACTGGTTCACTTATAAATAATCGTAGGTACCTTATTTTTCAGAATTTGACGGGAAATACTTAAACCATTATTTTAATGTCGAATACATATTATTTCAATTAAATTATTAACCGTAACTAACACATGAATTTAAAATAACTTATAGCCTATCTTAGAGTGTACATTTAAAACGTTATTTCCAGTTAAACTAAGCACTGATAAAGTATGAATTTAGGGGAACCACCGTGTAAGCAAATTGATAATCTCACTGTCATTAAATGCCAACCGTATCGATAAAATTGAAGATTAGGTTAAAAAACATAATAAGTGCATTATTAATAAAAGTGATAAAACCAGGAAAATGAACTTGCACAAAAAAAAACAATTTTCAGGCACTTATGAAGTTGCACAGAAGGCTTATGGCCAGTTTCACAAGTTCCAGGTAGAGTTGTAGATAGTTATTTAACAGATACTGCCATAGAAGGGTTTTTAAATTTGACTACTTATCTATAGCACTGTCTATCTATCTAGATTTTTATCTAGAACCAGCGCAATTGGCCGTCAGTCTGGCAAAGAATCTATAAATGGAAAAGTGACATAAAAATGGAAAAAAAATATTTACACAAAAATGGATACTATTAAATTGTGTGTAACCCTCTTAAATAGAACATTTATTAACCAATTCTTCCCTTGAACGGTTCAGTCTTAATGCCACGATATAACGATAATGCGAGCGATACAGTATTGATGACGACAAACCGGGTTTAAAAAGACGTATCTCCACATACGCCATGCAAATATAAACCTTAGAGAGAAGATTTAAGGTGGGTAATGCGGTGCATGCAGTATTAATAAAGTTGAGTTCGATACTTTCACACAGTGTTATCATATTTTCTTGTATCAGAGAATTGTTAGTACGACTCCACGTAACACCAGACGAATTTAGAATTTACGGGTGGAACATAAAGTTGAATTTTGTTCAAAGATGCGAGTGAAATATGACGTTTTAGTTGCGATACTATCAATCTTCAAGCGTTGTCTGAAAAGATTTATTTCATAGCAAAAGAAAAAGATGTACGTTGGAGGGGGGAGGATATTTGTAAAATTGATTATCTTTGACGTCCTTTTGATGGCATCCCTTTGAATATGGAACACCCGATTGGTTTTAATTTAATTCTTCAGGAGCTTTTGATTTTAGAAGCCTTTTGGAGATTATCTTTTTCGGTACACAAAATATACATAGGTACTATGCATATAGAAAGATACAGACGACAGAAACTTACCCGAATCTGTCTTTACCAATCGAACATTAATCTTCCACTATTGTGATAAGGTTGAAAATCTGTTCAAAAAAGACAGATTGAGGTAGGTTGACGTGCTAGTCTGTACTTTTGAGTTTGATACAATGTTTTTACAGACATTTATGCCAGATGATTTTTTTTTGGTTGCAGAATAACGAGTTAAACACAGGCTAGTATAGTCAGTATACTGTATCTATTTATTTCAATTAGGTTATTAGTTGTTATTAAGGTTATTAGTTCAATTAAATCAGTGATCTAATAAGTATACCGATCTCAGACTACGTGTCAGATTATATGACTCAGATTTCGAAAAATTAAGGTATCAACATTTTACGTAGTAACCTACCAGAATCAACTCATGAACTGGTTCTCTTTTTTAGGGTTCCGTAGCCGAATGGCAAAAAACGGAACCCTTATAGATTCGTCATGTCTGTCTGTCTGTCTGTCTGTCGTCTCCGTATGTACAGCCACTTTATTCAAAACCGAAACTATTAGGATTAACAGTTAAAACTTGTAGGTAGATGTATTATATTAACCGCTTTACGATTTTCGTACAAAAATTAAAAAATATTAATATTAAGGGGCTCCCGCTACAGAAACTGAAACAAAAAATATTTTTTTTCATCAAACCTATACGTGTGGGGTGTCTATAGATAGGTCTTAAAAAATGGTACCGAGGTTTCTAAAACCATTTTTTCCTAAAGTCAATCATTTTAGAGTAAGACACTCCCAAAGTGCCAAAATGTGTGTCCCCCCCTGTAATTCTTAAACTACCAAAGTGAAAAATCTGAAAAAAATATACGTTATAGATCTCAATAAAAACTACCAACCAAAATTGGTTTGAACAAGATACAGTCAGAGGTTTTTGAGATATAGTACTTTTGTTTGTTATTCATATATTTGTATGAAAAACAAAGTTATTTTTTGTTGATGAGAAAACTTGTGTTTTGTCTAATTTTAGGTAATAAGTACGTTTATTTTTCATAGATTATGGAACGGAACCCTTCGTGTGCGAGTCCGACTCGCACTTGGCCGGTTTTTTCATACCTAATTGCTCTGATATATTATTATGGTTTTGCCATACGTCAAATATCAAATGTTAGTCAGCTTGCTTATTAATGATTTCCGTTCTTGGATTCTTCTTAAAAAACTTGGACTTAAAACCTTTAGATAAAATGTTATTTTAGAATAGATTTCAAAAGTAAAAAAAACAGTAGTTAAGTTTTTAACTTGTTATGCATGTTAAATATAGATCACCGATTGGATATGCATCAGCGGATGGTTTGGATAGAACTGGATTTCTATATCCTATCCATGAGTTGATTTGCAACTAGAGATTCTCATTATCTTCTTATATTTCAAACCAACTTCAGTCGCAAAACTACAGATAAATTGGTGATAGAAATCTGTCATTTATGAATCCCATGGATATATTTTAGGTATTTACCTAAATTTTGAATACGTATTTGTTCCAGTACCTACCTAACAGGTTTTTTGTATTTTGTATACTTATGTGTTTAATTTTTTCTTATATTTATGAAAACACGATATGAACAGGAACATCCGCTCCTTTTGTGATTCGTCTAAGTATGTAAAATAAAAACCTTTGTCTTCTTACTAACCTCTCCAATTATCAGTTTCCTCAAATCACGCAATAATCTACCTACCAATACAAAAACTCTTCATTCAAAAACTTTTTTAATACATCCCTAGTCTAAACTGCCACATACACAAAGGCACCGCCACACGGTTAGTTCTATATTTGTGTAAGATAGCAACTGTATCGGAACCTCGCTTTCACACCGAGCACAGTGCGGAAAGTTCGCCATAGTTTGAGCAACGCGCGTCTGTTGGGCGTAGTGTGGACGTGCCTTTAGGAATTTTGATGAATTATTTTGGTGATATTTTAAGGTATTAAAGCATTGTGTGTTATTGTGAGATATTTGGTTTGTACTTATTGGAAATAGCGTAGTAGTTAGTAGATTAACTTGAACATTGTAAACTAGCTGTTACAGCGGCGTCCCGGTGAAACTACTTTCCGTATGGAATAAAAATAAGTTAAAAAAGTACTACAAAAAGCAGTCTGTGTTATACAGTAACTATGTACTTTCAAGCTTTAGATTAGACACTCTATTGTACCTTTATAATACATTTTAAATCGCTTCAGTAGGACAAAGGAGGACAGACATACAGATAGAGTTACCTTCGCAATTATAATATTGGCAATTAAATACACTACTCTGATTTCTTCAAAATTGCAAACGTAATGTAATTGGAATATAAAAACAACACGATCGAGCATTTAACCAGAAGTAAAACCACTGATAACAGCGCATATATTGATAAAAATATATTCAATTCATTCCCACAGATAACCATTATACATAAGTTTATCGAAAACAATAGCTACGTTATAATTATCACCTATTTTTAGGAAACATCTAATCTCGTGTGTTGTACGATATTAGGTTTAAAATTATGCAGTTAGTCGTATAAATAAAGTAGTTTTTATTTTAATTGAATGTATTATTTATATAGAATCAAGCTTTTTTTACTGTAAGATATTAAATAATATTATAAAACTGAAGAGTTTGTTCGTTTGATTGAACGCGTTAATCTCAAGAACTACTGGCCCGATTTGAAAAAAAATTATTTCAGTGTTAGATAGCCCATTTATCGAGGAAGGCTATAGACTACTTTTTATCCGGGTGCGTGGAGTAGTTTCTACGAGACGCGGGTGAAACCGCTGGCAAAAGCTGGTAATTAAAATATAGACAGCGAGTCTTATCTCCTGGTTTCCACCGCTCGATAGTTCATCCTATCTACAGTAACAGGGTATGTATTTATTTATTTACCTACCAACCATCGGTGACAACCATTTTGTTAAACAACTGTCGCTGCAACTGCAACGTTTGTGCATCGCTGCTGAGATGTTTGATTGTTGCATGTGCAGTACCAAATTGTTATTGTTTGCTTTGGAAAAGGTTTTAGGTAACTTGAATATGAGATAAATAGGTTGAAAGCGTAGAAGCAGGTTATCTATACTAACATATAAAGAGGAAAGATTTGTTTGTTTGTAACGAATAGGCTTCGGATCTACTGAACCGATTTAAATAATTCTTTCACTGTTAGGAAGCTACGTTCTTTGCGCTGAACATGGCCAATGTTTTGTCCGGGTACGGGAAAAAGTTTCCACAAGACGCGAGTGAAACCGCATAAACGGCTTGTTTAAAATAAAATGATTATAGTTATTGTTTAATATGATTGTTTAAAACTAAGAAGATAGACATTTTGTTTTGAATGACCATAAATTACGGTTCAGATCTAGCTTTAAAGAAAAGTTATATAGGTATTTGACTTGGATGTCTATAGACGTAAGCTCTGAGAAATAGATTTTTTTTATTGCGCTTAAATAGTTGAAATGTTTACTTATATTCAACACTAGCCGTTTTCCCGCGGTTTCACTCGCATCCCGTGAGAATTACTGCCCGTACCCGGATAAAATATAGCCTATGTCACTCGTGGATAATGTAGCTTTCGAATGGTGAAAGAATTATAAAATCAGTCCAGTAGTTTTTGAACCTATTCATTACAACCAAACAAACAAACAAACAAAGTTTTCCTCTTTATAATATTAGTGTAGATGTAAAATATAGATAGGTTATTGAATCCAACGTAAAACAAAGGATAGATAGATAGCTGACTATTTGTTTGTTACTTAAATAAGATTGGATCATGTATTGTTATTACAATTCTTTCTTATAATATATTGTAATATCGTTGCATGTTGCATGTTTTATCATTTGATAACGAGTTGATAATGTTGAGTTACTTCTTGTCCTTGATATCGTAAAAATATTTTATTGGTGTCGTGTGTATTGCTATTTATTAAATAACTGGATTACGCTAGTGGCGTCACTCGATTCCCGAGGGAACTACTCCCGCAGTGGGATAAAAAGTAGATTCCGTTATATCTATACTAATATTATACAGCTGAAGAGTTTGTTTGTTTGAACGCGCTAATCTCAGGAAGTTCTGGTCCGATTTGAAAAATTATTTCAGTGTTAGATAGCCCATTTATCGAGGAAGGCTATAGGCTACTTTTTATCCAGGAGCGCGCAGTAGTTCACACGGGAAAGCGGGTGAAACCGCTGGCGGAAGCTAGTAAGTTATATTACTACCAAGTTTCATTCAAATCCGTTCAACCGTTAGTAGTGCAGAGGTAACAAACGTACTCAAAAACTTAAGCCTGTGTGATGTGATATATTTAGTATGATGTTATATTTTGTGATGAGTATGATAAAGGGTGATGTGATGATGATGACTTTATTTTATCATCTTCAATAATCGAATCTCTGTAGCCTATAGAATCAATACGTCACATTTTTTATTTTAGTTATGTAACTCATACCTAGTAATAATTCACACACATATACCAACAATTTTTTCCTCTTATTTCTCAGGTTATTGACCCGTAGCATAACATTGTAAATTATGGTGCAAATCCTTCACAGTTTAAAACGTTTTATCCGCATTGGTCAAATGTTGATGACCTCGAGATATTTTTAATTCAACGAAATTCGTCTACTCCTGATTTCAATAAACTATCTGCCTGTTGATTTGCTTACTACAGATATAATTTTGACTTTAGCCTCATGCAAGTAATGCCAAATTACTATCTCTAGTAAGAAAATAACAGATGCAGGTGATTTAAGCACCTGTCGAGTATAGGTCAGGCAAACACCAATGTCGTTTTTGAAAGTGTATCTTGGACATAAATTCATGATTCCTAGTTAACCTGGAAGCTGACTCGTATACGTTGGAAAAAGGCTAGACAGGTGATTACGTGGAATTATGATATACGTCATAATTCCTGACTAATATGCAAGGTGAAAGTATGTGTATCTGTTTGTATGTTTGTTCATCTTTGACGGTTAAGCGGTCAACCAACCTAGATAAAATAATTATTGGTATGGAACTTGATGCAGGATTTTTATTTATGTACAAGTGCATAAAGGAATTGTCGCTGTCTTTAGAGATTTCGCACACTGCAGACTAGATAGTCGACCGATAGTTGCCCTGATGATTGGGTAAAATGTTTTTTCTTTTTTAAGAATGCCATGAATTCCATCAAAGTGATACTGGTTAATGTCTGTTTGTTCAAATGTGCACATTAACATTCATCTCACTCGAACAAACTGTCGGCCGACTGAAAGTTTGTTGTGTACGGTCACTCTTATAAAGGAGATTTTATTTAAATGTCGCTAACTTTGTACAAATTAAATTAAAAGTTAAAGGAAACCTTATCATAAACTGCTAGAAATTTAGAAAGTACCTACAACACATGCAACCAATTATAAAATATCAAATAAGTACTTTTATTTAAACACCACCCCATTGTTAATCTTGATTAAAAAAATACGAACATCAAACAGAACAGAAAAGGGTTGGAGTCGCCCACCTTACAAATATTAAATTACTCAATATTTCATACCGATACTAATTTCGCTATCTTAACCCTCTTCGGCCGCGGAACGACAGAAAATATTACGAAAAAAAAAATTATACCCGCCAAAAGAAAAAAAAACGTCGCAGCCTTAATTGACATTCTTTATGAGCGTCAGTCCTTAGACGCGGATATTTTTTAATTAGATATATTTTATGGGCTTTTTTTTCGAAAGGGGTAAGCGCGAATAAAGGGTTAACATTTGTTTGAGCCAATGGGGTAGGGGGTTCAATATTAGCCTTTCGTAATCAGGCGGGAAAAAAATGGTCGATTAGGCCCCCTTCCAACGTTAATTTAGGATCATTGGGTCTACGTGGAAGGTGGGTACCCTTTCTTGGTTGTCTTTTTAATGTTTTGAGCTCGATGTTGGAATTAAAAATGTCTAAGATTTGTATTTATTAAGTTTTCTTTTGTTTTGGATTTTAATTTGAAGATTTTTTTTTTATTTTAATTTCACGAAATGGGTTTAAATAATCAAAAACGTCATCACAAACTAATAAAAGGTTGTATGTATTTTAAATAGCATGTAGGTAACTTGTAACGAGTATTTCATCTCGTTTATTGATAAATAGCTAAAATAAATATATTTAGAAGTAAAATATGACTACATATTTATTTTGTTAACATTTAACACATTACCTTAAGTTGATTTGGAAAAAAATAGGAATAAAATATTCTTAGCATTTACTGAAAGTCGATTCTCGAACTCGCATAATCTTTGCTAACAAGTATACCATGTATTAGTATTATTACTTAAATATAAAACCCTCACAACAAATATAAAATTTGACAGACAAACACACGAATTCTTGCTTCAATCAGTACAAACTAAATTGTCGTCTACACAGACCTTAAAATGGGAGGGTAGATAAATAATTTTAACGCGTTTTTTTCATCGAAATGAGGTGTGTTTGTCGTGCACTAATTCAATCCGCGACACGAGAAATATCGCCGAGATTAGTCGCCGGTGAAAAAAGTCGCCGGAAGAAATTGTGGGAGAGTCGTTGATTCTTTTATGGTTCCGTACTTATAAATTGTTTAGACATTCATAATACATTATTCTAAACAACTAATAAGTAGATGTAGTAACTGGAAGAAGTCATTCCAAAGAAAGAGTTTGGACCTTCAAGATAGATTTCGACGAAGTACTTTTTGGACACGACAGGCAAACACACACGATAGTAAAAGCTTTTGATAGACAAAAAGAACTTTTTATATATTTAAATGCCTATTTAATTTCCTTTCTCTATTGATCTTGATATTTTCTAGCAGCGGAACACTAAATGGCTGCTAATAGCATTTTTTTTGTATAAATGGAAAACCCAGGACCCCATCTTCCAACATTAAAAATCTATCAACTAGACATACATAAACGGTTGTCCCCACAAAACGGAACCCTAAAAACTTCGTCGAAGCCGAGAGAACCCGTGAAAAATCTTTATTAAATCCCTCTTGAGCTAAATAAGTTCATTTGCAGAGTGAAAAAAAAAATTTTTTTTTTCGCCTTTTTTATAAATTAGTAAACATTTTTGGCGATTTGTATGGCTTACTCGGATGGTAATTAGTGATTGTCTGTAAGGGTATATAGGGGGCCTATTGGCGAATTAAATTATTTTTTTTCCGCCTAACTAATGAAGGGAGAAGAATGAATGTGGATTTAGACAAATTCGTGTTAGTTAAAGTTAAGACGAGGTTATAAATCCGTATTTTTTATTTCGCAGTTTCTTTTGGCTGTCCGTTTAATTGGGTTTGGAGATTGTCAGCTAGAATTTACTGAGCGTTGAATTATTTTTTGCTTAAATATTTTTTTGTAAAGAGTAGATATAGGTAAGTTAATAAATTCGCGTCTTATCCTATTTTCTAAACATAAATATCAGGATTAATCACCAATTTGTCCTATCTGTCCTTTTATAAATCTTGTTTGTTTGCTTGCTTACTTGAAAACACTAGTCTCAAGAACTACTGGTCCAATGAAAAATGCTTTCATAATAATTAAATTTTAAACAACAGTTAGTACAGTTTTACCGTGACCAAAGTATCATTTGACACAAAAATGAAGAGGAAAATCTGTGATGCCTATTATTTTAAACTATTTTCTGCCAGCGGTTTTACCCGCGTCCCGTGGGAATTACTCGGCGCACCAGAATAAAAAGTAGCCCATAGCCTTTCTAGATAAATGGGCTATCTAACACTGAAATAATTTTTCAAATCGGACCAGTAGTTCCTGAGGTTAGCGCGTTTAAACAAACAAACGAACAAAATCTTCAGCTTTATAATATTAGTATAGATACTTATTTTATAGTAACATGTTTTAACTTGTATGTAGTGCGGTTTAAATAACCACAATAACGTTGATATGCATGTCAATGATATTTTCGTTAACATCGCAATAGAAAATATATGACATGTGTGTGTTTTTCTGTGGTTTTACTGTTAAAGTTCAATAATAACTGGTTCCTGTGTTTCCTAAAGGAACTAAGTAATGTCCTTTTTCATTTATTTAAATCAGTTCAGTAGATTTAGCATATAAACGCGACAAATAAACAGAGTAACTTTTACATTTACGATATTTATAGTTAAAAATACTTTTTAGTTATTTTTTTGTTTTTCCTCATAAAATAATGAATAAAAAAACAGCAAAATATTTCGCTAAAAATCACTTAGTAACAGCCGTTGACACTTAATATAGTCGTCTAATACTAAAGAGCAAACAAATGTGAAGACAAGTGTCAATGACCCCGTGACCTCAATGATTCATAGTCGTAAGTGAAGCAGAGATTCCGTGGAATACAGACATCGCATTCTTGGTAGGTCGGTTAAGAATTTTTAAGGAAAAATATTTTAATCCTCACTTGGTAATTATAATTGCGAAAGTAGCGCTGTCTGTCCGTGTGTCGCACTTTCACGCAAAAACTACTGTTCATCATCATCTGCCTAGCCTTTTCCCAACTATGTTGGGGTCGGCTTCCAGTCTAACCGGATGCAGCTGAGAACCAGTGTTTTACATGGAGCGACTGC
>NWSH02000085.1:6789998-6803846 GCA_002382865.2 Heliothis virescens
GCAGGCATGATTTCTGTCACGGCTCCGGCGCTGCGGGGCTCCGGCGGTCCCACGCGAGTTTATCGTCGCAGATAGCTTTAACGCTCACCACCGCAGCTTCGGCTTGCTGGCCGGCTGTGCCGGCCAGCCTCAGCCGCGGTGGCGAGTGTTACAACCACCTGCTCCTCAACTCGCGGCCCGCCTCGCCCCTCCGCGCCTACGCGATTTTGAATTGCACTCTAGGGGTAGGGCAGACAAGACTACGTGGAGTCGGATTTACAGCGATTCGTTTTTGCCATTAAAACCTAGTTTATGACAAACTTGTTATGGACAATGAATTTCGGAAATAAAAATGTAGGTGACGAAACGGAGTTCCCTCGCTATGATCTGCTGAACTATTTATCGAACTGCTCATTCCATCATTTTTACTGCTCATTCTATTATTGGACTGATCAATTATTTTTAGAATTGACATTGTATGATAAAATAACCCATCTAATTGTTTTTTTTACTGTCCATGTTTTACTGTCACAATAATTAATCAACCGCCATTAAATTAATCTCGAATTAATAACATCTCGAATATTTAAATAACAGCTCAAAAAATTAGTTCCCTAATTAAAATACATGATTAAGAATTAAAACCTAGAATATACTAAATTCTAATATTAAAAAAAAAAAGTTTTTCGACATTTACCGTAGCCTTGAGGTAAATCCTAAGATTTACCAATTAAATAGTGGTAAAAGTCCGAAATAAAAGAATTGTTCGGACTTTTACCACTGAGAGTTGGTAAATCCTAGGTTTTACCGGTAAATCCTAGGATTTACCACAGTTCGGGCTTTTACAGTAACATATACATATTTACTAGAAATTACAGTGATTTTCGTCGAAGTCTTTTTTCTTCGAAATTATTATTCTTTGAAAATGAAGTAGATTAATTAACGAAGTCGGTTAGTAAACATTAAATTCATTTTCCTCATTACATGAAAGCTCTCCTTCTTGAAACGAAGAAGAGTAGAAAGCTGGATATCGACTTATTTAGATCGCAATTAATGCTTCTAATATCGACTTTAAAAGGTGAATCACCAAAATGTCAAAAAATTAACTGTCCATTCGATTTAATTGCAGTATGTCAATAAAACTAAACTTATGGTTGAGTTTAATAGTTATGTAACTAGGACAACCGGAAAGATTTATCGAAATGAACAATTTCATATTACAAGTGTGATATTCAACTATCATTAAATGTTATGCTACTCCTACTAATATTATAAATGAGTCGGTTTGTGTGGATGTATGTTTGTATGTACTTTTGTATCTCTATCACACAAAAACTAATCTACAGATTTTGATGAAACTTGGCCATAATCCCTACTATCCCTACTAATATTATAAATGCAAAAGTAACTCTGTCTGTCTGTCTGTTACACTTTCACCAAGCCTAAACCAGTGAGCCGATTTTGATGAAATTTGGTACAGAGATAGAATAGACCTTGAGGAACAATTTTTTTGAACTTTTAATCCGAGTACGGATAATAGTTCCCTCGGGAAGCGGGCAAAGCCGCTGGCAGAAGCTAGTATAGCTTATATATCAGAATAACATAGGTCACTTTTTGTCCGGGTGAGCTAAGTAGTTCACACGGGAGTGAAACCACTGGCAGAAGCTAGTTAATAATAAGTGGGGCGAAGACCCTACTGGCACAAACGTAAGGTCGGTAGGGGCAAGACCAAACGGTTTTTCAATGAGATGAGCAGTGTTGTGTTTGAAGACGTGTAGAACCGTACATATAAGCGTATTCTAAAATGTTTTTTGTCATGAGTAAAGAGCAAAGAATATATTTTTGTATCATATTAATACCTTCCTATTAAATCTATTCGAAAGCAGAAAAAAAAATAAGTTAAATGTTGTTATTACGAAAATATGTCTAGGGGAAAGACAAAAAGGTGATGGGGAAAGACCGAAATAGTTTCTAAAATCGTTCAAATGAATATCTGACGCTGTTGATGCTCACTAGTCTTTATTTTGAAGTGCCTAGAATACTCGGAACTACCAGTAGTGTCAAAATGCCTTGGCATAACCAAGATAAAACGAATTATTTGTTTTGTATATTTCAGTCTTACCCCACCGGGGAAAGATCGAAGAAGAGGTTCCCAAACTTTTCACTACAGCTTAAAAATGAATTTAAAAAAATACTGTCAATCAAATAAATCCTTTTATTAATAATAATAATTAAAATCCACACAATTTGAAATGAAACTATGAGTTTTGAAATCGGGGTCAGATCGAAATTTTTATATGTTCTTCTTACCCCGTCAAATTTTTATGGGTGAAGATGGAAAGTTGTAATAACTCCTAAAATACGTTATAAAAACATATTTAGGTGTAATAACACGACTAAAAATTCAAAATAATGAGCAGGTATTCCAATAAAACACTCGTACCTACCTCATAAGTGAAGTTATGGAACTCGGGGGAAGATAAAAAAACTCGATTTAACTTCGTAAAAGTCACGACTCGGGTATTTAAGTTTTTAACACAACCAATAACTCGAAATGGCAAACGCTGAATGAGAATGAGTTTGGCGTAACAAAATGGCGATTCTAATAATGTTGGTATCACTGCAAAATCTGCACTAAATCTGGAGTTATGGATGACATTTTGTGTTACCCCGTTTTTCATCTTGCCCCCACTAACCTTATAAAGAAACAAGGGCTGGAATATGTTAAAGGTACAGACAGCACATCAAGTTACCACAATCTGTCAAATTTCTGCAATTGATTTAACACAATGGATGTAGGTTAATGTTTGAGTGGTAAAATTTGACAGATTCGTTTACGTTGTCCATACATGTGATTGGAAATACTATCATCACTTGGGACATATCAGATCATCATCATCACCAGATGAACAACTTTGGTTGTTGTTACGGGTACTCAGAAGCAAGAAGGTCTGACAACCAGTATTATCAATAACATCGGGTTGCCAGTTACCTTCGGATAATGAGATCAGATATGCTTCCAGTAAGACTGAAGCTAACCACAACATAGTTTGGGAAAAGGCTAAGCAGATGATATGAGTCGCCAGATATAAAGCTTATAAAGATTTTAACAGACAGCTTTTAAAGATTTTAAAGAGTATCGTCTTCTTAAAAGTTCCTATCACTATGCCAAATTCCATGCAAAACAGTTCAACAATATAAACATGTAGGCGTCATAAACAGACACACCTACTTCCATGATTATATTATTATTAGATACTAAGTATAATGCACTTTGTTACTTAGTAGAAACTTAAACACTGACTCATTTATCTTCGGCCAACTTTTACGAGTGTTTACACGATGGCCCATCATGGACACTCATTGTCCATTGTTTGGTAAAACAATAATAATGTGTGCCTAATTAATAACTTCACTGTTATATTTAGTTCTTTTAGTTTGTTTTGTTTTATGGTAATGTAAACTGCTGGACCAAAGTTGATGATGTAGAAGTCACAAAGAATGGTATTATTATTACGTAGCTTAGTAAATAACGGGATGTTATCAGCATAGCAATAATAAGTGAATTTGTAGATTATTTCCCTGTAATTGTCCTACTTGAGACTTGTTGAAAATACACTTAAAACGTATGAATAACCTATTAAATAACATTGGAATTACATAAGTTTACAAGTCCCTTGGTACATAATATAAAAACATAATTATTACAATAAAGAAGAAAAAGTAAAATAATACAAATATAGAAAAAGCACTCCCGCGCAGATTAAAAATAAAAATAAATTAAAAAAAGAACTTACAAATGAGGTAGCAACGGCAACGCAAATCCAAATTCAAAAAGAGAACCACACTCTACAGCACCGATTCGAAAATTAAAACATTCGATTTTTAAATGTTTAAAACAATATTCTATATTCAAAACGGCGTTCGATGGCCAAGTGACAGAGCGCAACTGAACAATTTGCGACTGATAGCTGTGTTCACTACGTTAGAAGAGCCTTGGGACACCAATCGAAATTCAACCTTATGTCTTTTATACTAAAGTCGAAAATCAAATGGTTGTCTCCGTTCAGTACTTTGTGAAACTGTCCAAGCCAGTATTGAGGTCAGTGACGTCTTTTTTCTGATAAATTCGCGGAAGCAAGATAGTTTATTAAAATATACTCAAGTGCGAAAGAGATGGGTTTACAGAGAAATTGTTTGACTATGGTCAGTCATTAATTGCTGTCAATTATAGTTTTGCTGACGAGATTTTGTATGGGATACTACCGTATGTCGAAATATGGTTTTTACTATGCATCATTTGAAACTGAAATTACCAAATTATGTTCGCATTAGAAATACAAAAAAAAACATTTAGCCATTGGCATATTCACACATCCTTTTAAGTAACTGGACAAACAAATGGCATTTTTATTTACCGTTATGCATTTACTACTTCTAACGCCAGTTTCACAGGTTCCAGATAAAGTACTAGATATCTGACAGATACTGCATAGAAATGTTTTTAATTTTGACTACTTTTCTATGGCTTCTTCTTCTTATCGAGTGAGCTGCAGGTTTAATCACCCAGCAAGCCCTAGTGTCAGAGTTTTCTCAAATCCGTCTGACGGCCTCTGACGTGGATTTATATACGACTGCTACTGAGTAGCATTCGAGGACGCCGGCTTCACGTGCCCTCCCGGGCACGGGGGTGTAACACCAACTACTTACAAACTTCAGGCTGCTTGGTGAAAGTTTCTAAAACCCACAAAGCGATTTCGGCCTGGCCCGGGAATGGAACCCGAGACCTGTGATCGGAAGTCGCGCTATGCGACCACTAGACCAACGAGGCAGTTTTTTCTATGGAATTTTCTGTCAGATAGCTGTCTAGACCTTTATCTGAAACCTGTGAAACTGGCCACTAAACTTTCAAACCCATTCATACTTTAAGACGATTTGTGCTTAGAACCTTTTTCTAATCTAGACCATAGTTAAGAAAATAGGATATACTGTGAACGCTCCCATACAGTCTTCCAGAAAGTCTGACAATCTAAGGGGTATCGGGTTTCCTGGGTAGCTGCGTTGTGGAGGTCAGACAGGCAGTCGCTCCATGTAAAACCCTGCTTCTCAGCTGCATCCGGTTGGACTGGAAGCCGACCCCAACATTGGGAAAAGGCTATAAACTATTGTAAACACTTGTTTTTTAAAAGAGTATCCATGTAGTTTCTTGCCGGTTCTTCTCCATGAGACCCACTTCTTGGAACCGTGCAACTAGCTTGACGTTTCATAAGAGCTGTTATAGGCCTATTTGAAATAAAAAAAAAATTGATTTGATTTGCTAGACAGATGATGATGCTCTCATAAAGTCTCAGTGATGCAAAGATTAAAAAAATTACATACTCGTTATGAAATTGAAACCGGTTTTTGAAAGTCAGAAGCTGACTCAAGAAACTATAGTAAATAATTATATGGATTCAACCAATGAAATGGCTCCAAATCTTAAAACTATGCTAAAAAATATTTGTGGGTCTTTGACCTAAATGACGTTTTTAGAGGCCCATACGCAAATGGACAGACAGCACGTCAACTTACCTCAATCTGTCTATCTTCAATAGATTTTCAACCTTATCACAATAGTGGAAGGCTAATGTTCGATTGGTATTTGACAGATTCATAAGAAAGTATGTATTACTCATACTTTCATTAGCAGAAGACACGTCCTTGATATCGTGACGTCACGTAACTATTACCTGGTTACCGTTCAAGGAATTCAGAAATAGTAAAAAAAAGTTTGTAAATATTTGAGTCTCTTTCACGTAAAAATTACTGTTTGCATTGTGACGAAGCTTGACAGTACAGACAAAAGCACATCAAGTTACCACAATCCGTCATATTTCTGCAATAGATTTTCAACCTTATCACAACAGTAATAGGTTAATATTCGATTGGTAAAATTTGACAGATTCGAGTAGATTGACCTGTTGTCGTCTGTAGTATAAGTAACACATTAGTACAGACGACAGCACATCAAGTTACTACAATCTGTCAAATTTCTGCAATACATTTTCAACCTTATCACAATAATGGAAGGTTAATGTTTGACTGGTAAAATTTGACAGATTAGTATACGTTGACCTGCTGTTGTCTGTACTATAAGTAACACAGTAGTACTATTAACTGAACTAAGTAAAACACCAAACCTTGAATGACTGTATGCCCTTCCAACCATACAGTCATACCCGGCAGTTTTAGGTAACACTCATTAAACTATTAACTACTTCTTAACGTGAGTAAATTTAATTTATGACTGATCATCAATACTTGAATAATATCTAGGCCATGGTCTGTTCATCAGTCGATAAATAGAGTTACAGTCAGTGGATATATAAATCATTATTTGCCTAGCCTTTTCCCTATATTGGGGTCGGCTTCCAGACTAAGCGGATGCAGCTGAGTACCAGTGTTTAATATGGAGCGACTGCCAGTCTGACCTCCACAACCCAGTTACTTTAGCTTTTCGATACCCCTTGGTAAGAATTATCGTCAGGTTTTCTGACTTCTGACTGCCAAAGATGTTAGAAAAAAATATATACAAGATACGATTTCAAGATATTAGTACAGACTAGAAGGAATTTTTGTTCAAAAAAAAACATACCATTATATTTTTATAGTTTTTATTTTACGATAACCAAAGAAAGTATTTACCAATATTAATTGTTACCTTAAGTACTTAACAACTAATTTCTTAGTTAACTCAGACGTCTTTCTTTGATTCAGATTCAGATTTCCTAGAAACCAACGCATTTTGACGGACATTGTTCCTCGGAAATACATACGTGTTACGGTTTCCGCGCCTTTCCGCACGTAAACGCGCGGAAAACGTAACACGTATACATTTCCTTCTTATAAAATTATTTTTCGGTGCTGATGCAGTCACAGAGTCAGTTGGCATCGGAGGGGGTTGAGGTGGGTCGAGGGGATCCATCAGGTTCGTCGCCTCTTGGTAGACTCGCGCATCGAGGGTCAGGGCTGAAAAGAAGAAGAAGTTGGCTATTATGGTATACCGAAGTAAAGGCATGGAGGGATTGTTGCCTTTTTTTTCGAAGGGAACATCATATGACCCCTACGGCTATGGGTGCAGCGTGAGGGAGTGTCAGACTTTTATTGACTAACTCACTCACTCACTTATATTATAAAAGTAAAATTTTCTAAGTGTGTGTTTCTTTGTAACTTCTTAAAGGCTAAACGTACTTTAATGAAACTTGGCAGTAGGTAATACAGCTTATACATCAGAATAGCATATAGATAACTACCCAACCCAAACTAACATAATTGAAAAAAACCGGCCAAGTGCGAGTTGGACTCGCGCACGAAGGGTTCTGTACCATTATCTATGAAAAATGAACGTATCTATTACCTACAACTAGACAAAATACAAACATTTTTCGGGCAGCAAAAAATAACTTTGTTTTTCATACAAATATATCAATAACAAAGTTATTATTTGCGGTTTTACACGGTTATTGTATGGGTAGGGGACCCCCTTAATATTTTATATTTTTATTTTTTTTGTATTTGTTGTTGTAGCGGCAACGGAAGTAATCATTTGTGAAGATTTTAGCTTTCTCGCTATCACGGATTATGAGATACAGCCCGGAGGCAGACAGACAGACAACGTAGTCTTAGTAATAGGATCCCGTTTTACCCTTTGGGTACGGAACCCTAAAAAGGGTAGATGGATTTTCAATAAACTGCATAACAATATGACATTAGTTTGCTAGGGACTTTCCTAACTATAACGTTTATGTGTGGTTCGTCTGACTAGCGACATGGGAAAATACCTGCATATAGTATCCTAACGGGTACTTAAGGAAAAACGCATTATTATGCGTGCGTAGGTACTTAATCTCTCGTAGTACTGGCATGAATTTAAATAAATATCTAATAAGTAAAGTATAATAAAGTAGTTTCAAGTCATTGACTTAACTGCTGTTTTCCCACGATTTCACCCGCATTCGGTGGAATTTTTTTCTGAGAGAAATGGACAAATAAGTTTTGACTTTCATGGTCACTCCTTATAAGTTTAATTTAATTTATTGGGTAAACTACTACGTTCAATTTGGAAAAAATACATATTAAATAAATTAAATATTAATTTAAAGCTAAATAACAATTCAAATTAAAAAAATATCCAGCAAAAAACGTTACGATCATTCGATGTACTCATAAAACAATATCGAGCTAAATCGATACCTTATTCTACATCAGTTAATGGGTTTTATAAATTTTAAATTATTCTTCAAAACTTAAACTAAATTAAGTACTGATTTTATAATTTATTCAAATATACTGATAAATCTAACATACCTTTAAACCGCTTTCTAGGCATCATTCCTCCACCACGATCCAAATTATTGAAAAAATCTTCACAATTATTCATACTCTTACAGAAAAATACTTCTTTCTTCAAAAACTTTGAATAAAATACTGCTAAGGACTAAAATTCGATATAAAACAATCGATAACGTAATAAAATCGATTCTAATCACTCGATTTTTTCTAAGCCTACTCAGGTACGTTTAGTTGGTTCCTTGAGTAAAAAGAGACTGAAACAAAATGGCGGAGGAAGTACTTATTCATACATACATTACGTAGATTAAGTACAGTCATCATAGAAAGTTTATGATTTTTTATTATTTTTATTTTTTGAATTTTGACACGAGATAAATAAATATCCTAACTAAAGTAATTTATTTTTCTTATTTTACCCCATTGCATCTGAAGTGGAGTAATATAATATTGATCATATAGCAGTAAACAGTGTTCTTTTTAAAAATTATTTTTCAGGAATTTGGCAGACAACATTGCCTGATTTAAACTGTTTTAAAAAAAACTTTTAATTTTCTCAACATATTCCTCTAATACCGCTATCTATCTATACTAATATTATAAAGCTGAAGAGTTAGTTTGTTTGAACGCGCTAATCTCAGGAACTACTGGTCCGATTTGAAAAATTCTTTCAGTGTTAGATATCCTATCTATCGAGGAAGGCTATCAGCTACTTTTTACCTAGATGTGCGTAGTAGTTCCCTCGTGACGTGGGTGAAACCGCTGGCAGAAGCTAGTTCAATATAAAATGGCACAATATTATAGTGCCTATGAGAAATGAAAACCCTATTTTTTTTCCTCGTATCTTTATTTTAATACATAGTTTTTGACACCGATTGTACATTAAAACAGTTGCGCATTATAATAACTATATCAGCAGATAGCCTGGTTTTTATCGATCGCCGATAATTATCAGGATACTGTTTTGTTTTGCGTTTTATGACACATACATGCTTTTGTATTCCTTTATATCAAAATATAGTTTTTTTGTAGACACGTTGGCGCTTATGTGTCACTTTCCTAGCCACGTAGCTGACCACAAGATATTTTCCCTTTTCTCATCACTAGTTTCTTAGACGTAGGTTGTCGTACCTACAGGATTGTTCGAAAGAATTATCGCAGACCTGGTATGCAAAGGGCTATACAAGGAACAATGGAGGTTCAGTAGTAAAAGTCAGTTTAGTCTATAAAAGTGTGACACTTCCTCACGCGGCACCCACAGTGGGAAGAGTCATTTGATAATTTGCTACCAAAAAATGTCGTGCCATGTGTAGAAGGAAATATAATCAAGGAAAGAGATCAAATAAAAGCCTTACTGACAAATTCTTTTTATCACGTTTTCACAAAAAAACTACAAATTCTATCAAAATGACATTTGGGACACAAATAGTCTAGCTAGTGCCTGAAAAACGACATAGACTACTTTTTATCCGGCTGCAGGAATTAGTTAACTAGGACATTACATGTGCGTAATTAATATCCTTGATATGTACATTGACATACTTACTCGACTATGTACAGCAAAAAGGATGTTAATACTGCAATAAATATTCTAACTGCAACTGAGTATGTTAGTGAGACCTAGTAACTTTTAGAATTTAGGTTCTCCAAACATTGGTAGGCCTATTTTAAATAAACATCGAAGTTAAAGTCAAAATAATACTGTTTATTGAAATTAGGCTATAACATGAGCCATTTTCTTGAAACGGTAATGAACAAACTTCTACATTTATTTAAATTTATTTTAATTTAAATTAATCATATTTAGACCGAGGACATGGTAATTTTCAGGCTAAAATCAACATGAAACCTTTCCTTCATTTGTATTCAAATTATGTCGTATTGCATCACTTCTATTAATACGCAATAAGAAATTTCATGAAAGTTGCATAATGGTTACAAAATTTTTTTCTTATGCAAATTCCCAGCATTTTTTTTGTTTCTTAGATCCAGTTGCATCATCTCTTTACATGTTGTGATGTAAAAAAATGTAACAAGTTTTGTAATTGTCTGCTACCTAAATTAATCTTCAGTGGTCTATTTACCATTCCATATTGGCCTAGAGGTGTCTACTTAAAGTTCTGTGCACGTGTTCGGGTTTGGTGTTTGGGTGGCTCCAAAATTGCATTGTGCATTTTAGGGTTCCGTTCCCAAAGGGTAAAACGGGACCCTATTACTAAGACGTTGTCTGTCTGTCTCCGGGCTGTATCTCATAAGCCGTGATAGATAGGAAGCTGAAATATTCACAAATGCTGTATTTCGGTTGCCGCTATAACAACAAATACTTACAAATTTAAAAAATAGATATATTAAGGGGGGTCCCCGTACAATAAACGTGTGAAAACGCAAATTATAACTTTGTTATTTATATATTTGTATGTAAAACAAAGTTATTTTTTGCTGCCCGAAAAATGTTTGTATTTTGGCTAGTTGTAGGTAATAGATACGTTGATTTTTCATAGATAATGGTACGGAACCCTTCGTGCGCGAGTTCAACTCGCACTTGACCTGTTTTTAGCACCTAGCAAATCGAAGTCTGAAAGGTTGTAATACACCCGTGTCTCGGAAAGCCTATTTTTTGTCTAAAGGTCCTGTTTGTGATCTCTCTCCTCGCTCATTAGTCTATGAGAGTACAATTGAGTCTTCTTTTATTAGGTAAAGTGATTCAAGAGGAAGGTTTGTATGTTTTGTTTAACATCTGTTCCTCGTGGTTTCACTCGCGTTCCGAAGGATGTTCTTCAAACAGTTTATGCTGTCCTGGTACATAGTAAGCAGTATCATCACATCACACTCGATTATTAATATGCCTAAGTAAGGTATGTTGTTCGTATTCTGGTACAATAGCATATGCATTAGCATAGCACCCGTGTGAAGCCGGGGCGGGTCGTTAGAGCACTATAAGTTTCTGTCCTGCGCCGCTGGCTGATCTCCTTCGAGAACGGCCACAGTTGCTAAATATCGGAACGTTATCGATTTAAATCTCTGCTCATGAATTGATCGACTTACTTTATTTTGGAACACATCTCTTTCAAGCTTTTGAAAAAAGTAGTGTCCGTTACCGTTTACCCATGGAATACCTATCAGGACTTAGGTGTGTCATATGAGGCGACTTTCAATATGATATAATTATTCATATATATATATTTTTTTTTTTAGACTTAAATTATGTTTATTTGTACACAATCTATCTATAATACACAATTATAACAGTTAAGTAAAAAAAAAACTTAAAACTAAAAACTAATACTAAAAGGCGTCGAAAAATTCCTCCCCATCGCTGCCGACCGGGAGCGTGCCCAAAAGGCTGGCAGCATTGCCACGCTGAAGGGCAATGCTTAATCTTTGACCAAGGTAATAGCCAGCCCTTTGGTCACGATATGATATAATAAGTACAGATTATCATTTCGCTAAGTAGGTCTGCTGATAAAACGGTGAGAACTTATTTCCTATCGATTCATATTACTTACAAAATACAATATGAAATGTTTGATAACAATAAAAAAAATGCATGACTCTTCTTTTAGATGAGGGATATAAGTAGAAAAGTAGACGATAGCCATTATCTGCCTAGCCTTTTCCCAACTCTGTTGGGTCGGCTTCCAGTTTAACTGGATGAAACTGACTACCAGTGTTTTATATGGAGTAATTAACTACCCGTGCAACCCCTGGTAAGACTGGTTGTCAAACTTTCTGGCTTCTGACTACTCATAACAACTGCCAAAGATGTTCAAATGATAGCTGAGACCCACCAATTTATCGTGCCTTCCGAAACATGGAAGAACTCGTTGACAAGGTTACCCATCCACGGACCGATTGAGCTAAGCGTTGCTTAATCTTATGATCGCTTGATCCTCACAGCTTTGACATATTCCACGAGTTTGGTTCATACAACGCTTAGGTTCTTACTACAAAAAACTTAAACAGGCGATCGTCATGTGTTTAAGTATTTTTCTTGGCTCCGTACCCAAAGGGTAAAACGGGACCCTATTACTAAGACTTCGTTGTCTGTCTCCAAGCTGTATCTCATTAACCGTGATAGCTAGAAAGCTGAAATTTTCACAAATGATGTATTTTCGTTGCCGCTATAACAACAAATAAAAAAAATTACAATAAACGTGTGAAACCGCAAATTATAAGTTTGTTATTCATACATTTGTATGAAAAACAGATTTATTATTTGCGGTCCGAAAAATGGCTAGTTGTAGGTAATAGATACGTTTATTTTTCATATATAATTCATGCGGGAGTCCAACTCGCACTTGGCCGGTTTTTTTATGGAGAATTTTCTAAAACACATGATCATCCCGTGTTTAACTTTTTGTAGTAGAGGTAACCAAAAACTGCAATTCATTATGCAGTTACGCACCTTAAAACAATGGGTATTTACTTTTTCTTAAAACTAAAGATTCTACAACTACCCACATTTTGCCCTTGATCAAAGTCCGCAAGGGAATCCCGATATACATTAGTAGTTAATTAATTAGGCCTATTCATTATTCAAGGAATGTTTAAACAATAATATTGACTAATTACGGATATTCTCTGTTTGTATACAGGGTGATATCGTAATGACATTGGTCTAAATTGGTCAAGTTTAATAGTAAAACTATTAATACTCAATTAGTTATTAAACCTTAGAAATAATAATTTGTTTTTAATGAACATAATGTAAGTAAAAATAAATGGCATTACAAATTCGTGGGAACTGGTTCACCGTGTACAGATCCTAATTGACATTCCTAATGCTAACGGCCAAATTCACGGGCTTTAGACATAGAGTAAATATATACTAGAGAAGTAAACCTCGTTCAAATGCGTCGTAAGAAGCGATGCCATTTTTTAGACGCAACGACGTAGCTTTGAAACTTTTGACATCCAAATGACGTTTGAACAAAAACCGGCCAAGTGCGAGTCGGACTCGCACACGAAGGGTTCCGTTCCATTATCTATAAAAAATAAACGTACTTGTTACCTACAATTAGCCAAAACACAAACTTTTCTCGACAACAAAAATAATTTTGTTTTTCATACAAATATAAGAATAACAAAGTTAGAATTTGCGGTCACTGAAAAAGTGCTATATCTCAAAAACTACTGACTGTATCTTGTTCAAACCAATTTTGGTTGGTAGTTTTTATTAAAATCTATAACATATATTTTTTTCAGATTTTTCACTTTGGTAGTTTAAGAATTAGAGGGGGGGGACACACATTTTGGCACTTTGGGAGTGTCTCACGCTAAAATGATTGACTTTAGGAAAATATGGTTTTAGAAACCTCTATACCATTTTTTAAGACCTATCCATAGACACCCCACATGTATAGGTTTGATGAAAAAAAATATTTTTAGTTTCAGTTTCATGTATGGGGAGCCCCTCCTAATATTATATTTTTTTTATTTTTTTATAAAAATCGTAAAGCGGTTAATATAATACATCTACCTACCAAGTTTTAACTGTGTAGTCCTAATAGTTTCGGAATAAAGTGGCTGTGACATACGGAC
>NWSH02000085.1:6806688-6850585 GCA_002382865.2 Heliothis virescens
TTAATATTTTACTCATGAATTTCTGATGGGATGAATGAGAATTTTATTATTAGTGAAATTATTGAGATAATCTCATTTTGAATACTTATTATTTATTATTAATCATACTTCGCTTTGCTAAATCATATATTTCTAAACGGAAGTTCTATTAGTTCCACTCATTTAATACGGCAAGCTGCATCTTCATCCTATAGTGTGATTATTGTTACAAAAATATTTAAAATCACTTATTCAATAAATAATCATCATCTCCCACAAATGTGGGAAACTCAAACGACCCTTCTTAGTGGTAACACTGAACCCGGTATAAAAATCTTACATTTTATATATTTAAAAGTATTTTTAAGTCAATTTAAACAACAAGCTCACGCAGGAAAAATAATTTCGTTTAATTTTGTATAGATAAGTGATTTTTAAGCGCAGTATTTTACTACGAATTCGGCCATTTTTTCCCCCCTGTCAATAAGTTGGCGTCCGATAGATGACTGATTTGACATGACACAAAACTATGTCTTAAGACATAGATAGAGCTGTCTGGCTACGACGCGGCCATTGCTTCTCTAGTATATACCTCTATGGCTTTAGATAAAGTTCTAGATAGGATCTGATAGACCTTGGAAAAGTAAAGTAAGGTTCCAGATGAAGATCTAAATAGCTATTACATTCCAATAGCATTATCTGTCAGATAGCTATATAGTACTTTGCCGGGTACTTGTAAAACTAAAACGAAATTGTCGATCAATCGGAACACCATTGGTCGTCAATTTTCGTGTGTAGTATGAACACACACACCCACAACGAAGATACGTGCCTTACTACACGTATGAATGTAGAAGAAACAAAACAATGAAAGGATATTGTGGTTAATTTCTGCCTATAAAGCAATGTATCGTAAGGCAATTAAATAAAATGCTGTAAGCCATAGGGACGGTGCATTTTATCATAATCTGTTTTTTTTGAACATTTTAATGGTGATTTTTTTATCGATGTTGAAAATTACATTTTGGTACTTACATAATATTTAGAGGTAGATCTGGATGTTTTTTTTCAAACAATAAAGAATGCCAAATAATTTGCAGTTTTAGAGTCCAGTTCCAGTGTTCCACTGCAAACTTTTTGGTGCCCGATAGTTAGTTCGGGCTCATAAAGCAATATGGAGCTCTTAAGGTGCTTTTCGAGATACTGAGAAGATGGGCCGTGATGTATTTCCATTCAATATTTTTTAAAGAATAATATACGTAATTTTCTTGATCATATGCAGTGCTAACAGCACAGTAAATTATATCGAATTCACACACCAACATCATAATTCTCAATAAATCACCCCACTGCATTGTTCATAACTTCCATTATCAAGAACTTCGCGTGTGTGACAAACTTTTGACCAAGTTTGGCCAAGTCCGGCCAACTTAAGGGCAAGTTCTCAAGTAGCCGGACCGCGGTTCCGTTCACTAGATTATGACGCGTGGACGCGTTTGAAACTTCGCCTTAACGCTTTGTCTTGGATGGTCAGTTTGGTCATAGTTGTGGTGTATTTGAAACTATGAGGAGTTTAATAGGGAGGTAACTGAGGCTGAAATGTAGGGATGGTGTGTCTATCTATGTCATATTGTCAACAATAAGGGGAAACTGTTATTGTTGTATGCAATTTAAAACGCTTCGATTGCCATCTTTAAAGAAAAATGCTGGTATTAAAATTACTATACTTCAAAGTTATTCGTCAATTTTTGAGAGTGTAGACATTCTTAAGGTGCATTCAAACCAAACGTGTTGTCAATTATTTTAGTGAACATAGGGTAATAACTTATTGAGAAAACAGGGTTTTCTCCTAACTCTAGTTCTTTATCCGTTTTGTCTTAATAGTATCCTGGTACGTTGGTCAAAATATCACAGGATCTCTAAAACTTGGTCTACATCAAAAAATAAAATCAACCTCCATCCTTAAACGTCCCTTCAACCCCACCTGTTCAATCTATACCTAAGTCAAACAATTAATCATTACCCACTCATTGTCTCCGAAGGGTCCCATTTTTTAACCCTTTCCACGTACAAGTGGTTCCAGCACAAATTGGGTGTTAAATTGGTCGGCGACGTGACTCCTTGCTATTGGGGGGTTGAATAAATAACTTCTACTTCCTTTTACAATTACTTTGAAGAAAAAAGGTTAGATTAAGTGAGCGTTTAAATAGAAAGGTAGTTGGTTTCTTTTTTAATAAGAAGGTATATTTATTTAGAAATTGTTATATCAATTCCAGAATAATTATTAAGTGTCATCTCAATCCGAATCAGTATAATCTCACTAATCCGGCACTTTGATAGATTGGCAAGTCCAATAATCCGGCACCCTCCACCCACGCCTAATATAATTAAGAACATTATAAATTGACATTACATACATTTATTCCCTCTATGAAATGCTTTCTTTTATTAATTACCTATGATTTTTCACTATAAACCAGTAATCCAAACATTCCAATAATCCGGCACCCTCCGATTTTTAATAGTGCCGGATTAGTAAGATCATACTGCCTTCGCCCATTTTTTGGTGGGTATTAATCAAATGACCCATTTACTCCTGCTTTAGGTGCAGCGTGAGGGATTATCAGACTCTTACTGACTAACACCCACCATTTTCCTTCTGGAGAGTTCCGTGGACCACCGCCGCGGCAACTCTTTCGAATAATCCCGGACAGGACTTTGCAGCAACAATAAAGATTAAATGCATTCATGATTACTCCATTTCAAATTTTATGTCCCAATTTGGACTCCTTTGATTTAAGACACCTAAGTTTTTCTGCTCCGGAAGCAAATATTACTTCAGAGCACACCTACTTCATGTAACAGTTAAATCTTCACCCTCCCTATAAAGCTTACTGCGACACAGTTATCGCAAGCACCTAGGACACCAACAATAGCAAACTTTCACAATAGCAGAGTTGCTCCATTCATTGAGTAGGCGTTTACTGGGTGTACCTTCTATGCAAAATCTATGAACTGGTTAGAAGTTGAAGATGCACAGTTATATAAAACTAGCTGTTCCTACCGGTTTCACCCGTGTCCCGAGAGAACTACTTGCCGTACCAGGATAACGTTACTATTCCCCGCGCCGTCACAAACGAACCCACCCACACAAAATGTGTCTCTAAATGTTATTCCTAAAAAAAACATTTGTTTATTAATTGTATAAAACTAGATATGCCACATTGGTGTTAGTTTATGAGACATCATAAGAGACACATAGGAAGTGGTAAAGGGCATTCGTTTTTGGGGCTGCCTCATGAAATTTTGACGTTCGAAAAGTGCTATTTTTCAGCCTGTTTTGAATTAATATCTACTTTTTAATTTTTCAGAGGTTTTCCCATCAAAATTATTGCCGACAAACAGTAACACATACCTTACATAATTTTAACCAGATAAATAAACATCTTAGCCTCTCACTAGACAAAATTCAGGACCGTATAGAATCGCAGCCTGTTTTCCGCCACCACCAAATCACTTCAAGGGTAAACTTTACGACAGTTTAACACCCAAACATATTGAGACTGCATTAGTATTACGCCCCCCATTTTATATCTGCTGTCGAACTTGGGATTTTTATAGACTTTTTATTAGATGAAAGCTAGTAGCGGTTTTACTGGGGTCCTTACTTACCTCATGTGGGAAAGTCTGAAAGGTAAGTAGTTGATTCTGTTTTGCACGATGGATTATATTGAAACTTTTCAGAATTAGCTAAATAATCTCTAGTAGTCATCATCTTCTGTCTAGCCTTTTCCTTACTATGTTGGGGACGGCTTCCTGGTCGTCTTATTGTGGTACCAGATCTCTTACATTGATCGACTGCATTTCTGAGTTCCTCGATCCAGTTGCCTGGGGAAGCCGATACTTTTTGTAAGACTGGTTGTCAGCCTCTAGCTTACGAATATCCGTAACAACTGTCAAAGTTGTTCCAATGGCAGCCAAAAATCAATGTAACATATCTTCGCAAACACTGGAGAGCTTATCATGCCAAAATGGTAGCCCATCTACGGACTGACCATGCTAAGCCTTGCTTATGCTTATAATCTATTTTTAGTATGTTGTTCTAGCAGAAAATAAGTATACCTCATGATTTTTCCAAAATCTCTCAAAAAAATCTACCCACGTAAGTCACAGTAGCAGCCACAATGTACCAGGAACGCAAGTCCCATCAGAGATAAAATGTCGCCTCAAACATTGAGGCTCACTTTATGCGGCTGTCAATCTGCAGCCGTGTTTGTGGGATTTTTATGGTCCACACCTCCCGCTTATGGGTCGGAGCACTACCTTCAATTATTTCATTGTTTACCTTGGAAGAATAAAATTATACTATTATTTGTGGGGGTTTTTTGATAGGGGGTTTTGTACAGAAGTAAGTCTGTGTCTGTAGAGCTTTTGCGCCAAAATGGCTCATTTGATTTTCGTCATAATTTAGAGATCATAAAAATGAGGACGGTTTTTATCTACAGAAAAAATATTATACTCATAGGTTTATCGGTAAAAAAGCTGTAACTATGTACACAATTTTGGAGTAAGTTCCTAAAAATTAAAATATATCTGAAGCTACTTAACTTATTCCTTAAATAGGGGTAACTCAAATTTTGAGTTCTATCCTCTCCTTGCAGCTTTTAATGTATACGTCAAATTATAATCAATACAGTATACAAACGCATAAGTTAAGCACTTATGCTCCTGAAAAATTAACGATGGCAAAACACATAAAAACCAATTGCTTTAAACTTGAAATAACCAAAGAAACGACATATAATCTGGATAGTTCTCCAAAATAAATCTTCCATCGGAGAATTCATAAAAAAATAATTTTACCAATCATTTAACATGCCGCCGAATTTGCCGTAAGTAAAGTACGGAATAAAAATTTTACTATCCCTATTTTCCGGCAGTAAAGTGTGGTCAATCTAGTTGTCGCATATACAGGGGGTGTCCTGTTTTTATGTGGCCTATAACTCGGGCACCCTACTTCCTTAAAGGTAGGGTATTGCTCACAAATTGTCCATCGTATGTTTTATTGGGTATTCTGTCGAAGCCAAATAAGTTATTAAGGGCTTGTTCCAATGATATTTTGTGAGGTTACTATAAATACGCTAAAGGTTCCCGATGAGTTGAATGGGATTTTCAATTGTACTGAAAATATATTGAAGTAATTTTAAGGATAGTTAAGGTTAAGGACGTTATTGTCAGTCAAACCATTACAACGGTTTTGTGGGGCTTAGCTTAAATTATACATACCTTTATGATATAAAGATAATAACAAATTAAATAAAAAAATAAATAAGTTTTAGGGACTACTTAAATCAGTATCAAGAATACATTTCTGTTTTGGTGAATATTGATGAATTACTACAAATATTTTGGCATAAATAGTAGCAGGCTTTTCAGAGACAAAACAGTAAATTTTTGTTTTATTTTCTCAAGAAAAAAAATCCTCCTCGGTTCCATAATTTCCTCATAATACCTTCCCTACATTAAACAGACCACATTTACATGAACAATACAACGGTCATTCACAGTTACCATAGACCGCATAACCGCTAGAAGTCGTAAAAAAATCTTTCATTACACATCGGTGTCCGCGACTCGGGAGTTCTCGTAAAAATCCGTCACGATCCGACACAATAAGCCACAGGCCGCGCCTTGCGAATGTCTTATACGTGATGCGCCGAGCTATTGTTGTGGGTGTAGACTTGATAATGTTTAGAAGGGACTAGGATTAGTGTGGTAGGTAAAATAAGCAGGTTTTTTAGGAATTTAAAGAAAAAGTAGTCACGTTTAATATACATATAGAAAATTCAGTGTGGTTTAGAACCTTATATAGCAATAGAAATGTAGACTCATTAATAGGAATTTGTTTACAAACATCCAAGCAAATAATAATCGCTAAACTACTGAACAAGTCACATCAACAATAATCTTTACTAATATTGTTAAGAGGAAAGATTTCTATGTTTGTAATGAATTAGTTCAAAAAGTACTAAACTGTATGTCAGTTTAGTACTTTTTGAAAAAAATATTTCATTGTTAGGTAGCTAGACTATCCCCGAGTAACATATAAGAAAATAGAATAGGTTCGAGAAGAACTTCCCCTTATACGCGGGTAAAATCACGGGAACAGCTATTTTAAATAAAGGAAGGAAATAAACAGTCTTCTTTTTGCGACTCAACACACAACCTAGGTACTTTTCAATATCCAACTACAATCCTTTTACAACTCAATCTATACCTTCCAAACTCTACGTATCGGCTTTTACGCGTGCCTAGGTAAATATAAAGGTATAAAAGTGACGAATACGAGCCAGTTTGAAGGATAGAGCCGTCCATATAGAGATATATTTTGGAGATGTAGAGACATGACGAATCACGGCTCTACGTGGATGGAATGAGAACTTTGGGTCATTTCGTAGAGACGAAATGTAGATGGATTAGAGTTTGAATGGTGTATGGTAATGTAGAGTTGCTAATGTTAGTGTTTTTGGTAGTGTTTTGGACATTCACCAAATAAATTTTTGGAGTTGATTTTTGCAAAGTGAAGTGTGTACTACATAATTAAATTAATTAATATGAAAAAAATACATTAAATACCGAAGCCAAAGAGACTATTACTAAGACTTCAATGTCCGTCTGTCGCCAGGATGTTCCTCGTGAACCATAATAGCTAGAAAGCTGAAAATTTCACAGGTTGTATATGTTGGTTGAAAACTATATTAAAATAAGGTTTTTAGGGAGCTCTAATACAACAAACATATTTTTTTTTTCAGTTGGAACTTGTCCGGTTTTTAATCTATATTCATTAGCCGTTACACCTATATATACTTGAAAATGGTATGTGTCACTTAAAAATATTTATCATAAATTACCACAGACTTACACAAAAATAGATACGACAAAAAAACTACAATCTACATAAAATCCCGCCATCAATTCCACATTTATCCTTTTCCAGCCGAAAATACCGCGAATCACTTAGCCACCATCTGCATACAGGGTGTTGTTAAATCAGGGCGGTTAGATCAAACATGTCGGTATCAGTGAGACATCAATAACGCACACCCTTGTTGTCAGGAGATCACATTTGTGTACATCAAGTATTGAACATTAGGTGGAAATATACGTTAGTGTATTTTGAATTTTGTCGTTGAATAATTTTTTTGGCAGCCATATTTTGTGATTGGCTGAAAAAAATAAAGGAAAGTAGATGTTAAGCTTCATGATAATTTGACAATTTGATAATTCTTCACAACGCCTTTTACTAAAGCTTATAATGCTCTTAGCTTACATAATCTTAAATTATTCCTTTATAATTATACGTTATTCAGTAAATAGTAGGCCAGCAGTTAACATTAGAATCATCACTAAAGTTGTCTCATATAATTACATCTGCTCTTAACTATTGGTTTCAACACAGTTCCAAAACTGTTTAAAAGTGAACGATTTTCCATCACCTTTCATACACAAACAACTCTCGTATATTTTCACCATATACTCAAATATCTCTATCATCACCACCCATTTGAAAATCAACCTTCAACCCTTACACATACAATCCAAATTCCTCTAAAAAATTACATAAGCCATTACACCACAGGGCTATCGAAAAGAAATTGTAAAATAAAATCAAACGTAATTTCATTCGTTCTTTCCTTCCCAATTTCATTCGTTCGTTCTTTCGTTCCCAATTTGGTTAAGATGGTGTTGGCTCCAGGCATTTGTCGTACAAATACGTATGGGATTTTCTTGAACGTTAACCTGCCATAAGTGTGATTGAATTGCTATGTTTTTTCTTCTGTTTTTATCAAATATTTTCGGAAATTGAGCTGAAAGGGTATCACGTTTGTTTGGTTTGAATTGGCTGTGAATGGAATTCTCCTAAGTGAGGGTAGGAAAATGCGGATAGGTCAAAATGTTACGTTGTTATTTTTAGGGTTCCGTACCCAAAGGGTAAAAACGGAACCCTATTACTAAGACTTCGTTGTCTGTCTGTCTGTCTGTCTGTCTGTCTGTCTGTCTCCACGCTGTATCTCATTAACCATGATAGCTGGAAAGCTGAAATTTTCACAAATGATGTATTTTCGTTGCCGCTATGACAACAAATACTAAAAATTTAAAAAAGTTATATATTAAGGGGGGTCCCCATACAATGAATTATAAAGACAGTGCAATTTGAATACAACGCCATCTGTTACTCAAGCGTGGAACTACAGCTTGGTACGGAACCCTTCACAGGCGAGTCCAACTCGCACTTGGCCGGTTTTTATTGCCAGATGAGTTTTCATCTTACGACTAATTATAAAGAGAATGTAAAGCATTACAGCAACTTTTTGGCAAAGGTTACGTTACGGTGCGTACAGACTATGTAAATAACATGTTATATAACATTGCTATACAACATGTTTCAGATATTTTGTATAATAATTTGTAAAGTTGAATAACAAGGTTGCATAATATGGATGTGTTATAAACACACAAGTTATATAATATGTTACATAGTCTGTACGCACCCTTACACACTCACACACACACAAAAATTAGCACTTTCCTTTAAAAACTAAACAAGAAACAATAGGATACCTAAAATACTATATGAAAAGCAAAAGGTCAAATCATTCAAATGGATTCAGAGGATCATTCAGAGGATGTCACTACATCCTCTCATACCCAAAAAAAAAGACAAATATTAGATGCCATTACCAAATAATATGATATATACCAAATAACCCTAATTTCGAATATCGATCCCATTTCAAACAGATTTCGAAAAAAACAAACGCGAGCCCACAAGACGTATGCGCCAAATCGTTTGGCAAATGCGAAATAATAAATTGTTTAACATAACAAATTCAATATAAATAGTTTCGTCCCTCGCAGCGAGTATCAAAAATCCCTCTCCTGCACTACATTTGTCTACATTAGGGGTAAGTTTAATATGTAGAAGGTCGCCAAGAATAGTATAGAGATATTTTTACGATTAAAAATGTTGGTAGGTTGGTAGGTCTGTATGAAAACACATGCATCACATTTTTTTATAAAATACTTACTAGTTCTACTTAATTAGCTTCCGCCAGCAGTTTCACCCACGTCCCATGGAAACTATTTTGTGTACCCAGATAAAAAGTAGCCTATAGCCTTGCTTAATAAATAGGCTATCTAAGACTGAAAGATTTTTTCCGAATAGAAGTTCCTGAGATTAGCACGTTCAAGCAAAAAAATAAACTCTCCAATATTAGTGTAGGTATGGTGTTTTTGCCAATCTAGCTTCTGCCAGTGGCTTCGCCCGCGTAAAACTTATGGTTTAAGACATTTATTTCTCAAAAAGAATACAATTCACTTAACATGAGAAATACAAGCTAATCTTAAAACTAAATACATATACGAATTACTTGAGACAAGGGTAGGGTAGCTCGTAATTAAAATAAAAACACAGAAGAAAGATAGTAAGAACAATATTACAGTTTTGTGGGTATATGGAAATTTGAGGGTTCAATTACGTATGGAATGTTGAAGGCAAGGCATTAGCAATTACATATCGGATTATTTGCTCATAATATAACAATGTTAACAATACACAAGTTACAAACAGATAATTATGGATGCGCGAAATTACGTCACATATGCTAGGAAATATTTTGGTCAGAATCTAGAATAATTTTTCAAGATGTGCTGTTTTAAATTTTTCTTGTATAAAGCAAAAGACTGTAACTCTTTAATGGCATTTGGTAGTTTATTATACAGCGCTGCTCCTTCGTAGACTATATTTTTTCTTCCATAGTTAGTTCGTGGTGGTCTTAAGCAAATGTTGTTTTTCCGCCTAGTAATACGTTTTTGTGTTTGTCCTTTTATTGTAAATGTTATTTTAGAGTGTATGTTTTTATTAATAAGCTTATGTACCAATATACATGTGTTGTATTTATATATTTGTGATAGTGTCATTAATTTTGTTTCTTTGTAAATTTTTTCTGATGCTGTTAGGTAATTGTAATGGAATATTCTTTTTATAATTTTGTTTTGGCATGTTTCGATTTGCTTTAAATGTGTTTTAGCAGCTGTGCCCCACACCTCTATTAGATATTCTAGGTGAGGTTTTACCATAGAGTTGTAGATTATATACCTAACAGACATCGGCAAACAGCGGACAATCCCTCGAAGTGCGCCCATTACAAAAGACAGTTTTGATCTTAATTTGTCTAAGTGCATCTGCCACGTTAAATGTTTATCTAGATAGAGACCAAGGTACTTTTCAGAGGAAACTTGGGTTAAAGGTGCATTGTCTATGTACAGGTTTGACTGGTTTTCGACTTTTTTGTTCCTAGCACAGAAAATAATGTAGTTTGTTTTTGACGTGTTTACAGTAAGCAAATTGTCTTGGAACCATCTAGAGAGGGCGTCTAAATCTTGTTGGGCTTGTTCAACGATCTGTTGGATACTATTTCCAAATAGAAATAAGCTTGTGTCATCAGCATAGAGCCTTATCTCACCTGTCAGGTTTAGGTTATGTATGTCGTTCACGTATATTATGAAAAGCAAGGGACCAAGAATGGATCCCTGCGGTACTCCGTAAGTTAAAGTTTCGCAATTACTTTGCATATCACCAATTCGTACAATTTGTCGTCTATTAGAGAGGTAAGACCGAAACATTTTATGGGCAGTGTCCCTAATGCCGATTGCGTGCAGTTTTTGTAAAAGAAGTCTATGGCTGATGGTATCAAACGCCTTTTTCAGGTCAATAAATATACCGAGTGCTGTGCGTTTTTCATCGATATTGTTTTTCAGGTTCGTCACTAGGTCAATCGTTGCAGTTAGAGTGCTAGATTTGGCTCGGAAGCCATATTGTTTGTCGGAGAAGAAGTTAATAGTTTTGAGGTAGTCATCTAAGCGCTTATACAGTATTTTCTCAAATATTTTTGAGATTATTGGGAGAACAGAGATGGGTCGATAATTACCTGGGTCAGTCTTTTTCCCTGACTTAAATATTGGACTAACTTTGGCTACTTTTAAGGAGTCCGGGAATATGCCATTTTCTAAGCAATAATTAATACTCATGGTGAGTTTAGTTAGTATGAGATTTTTTATACTTTTAAGGGCTTTGCAACTAATTCCATCTAAGCCAGCACTAGTGTTTGAATTGAGATTGTCTATGATTTTGCTAACTTCCGCTTCAGTAGTTGTATTTAAGACCAGCAGTTTACTTGTGTTTGATATGGTTGTGTGTGTTCCTGGCGGTATATATATTTGTTCTCTAGCTCTTTTAATTTTATTAGCTAATACAGATCCTATAGTAGCAAAAAAGGTGTTAAAATAATTACATATCTCTTTATTGTCTGAGATTGTACCGCTTTGCGTGTCTAGTTTTGAAGGAGCGGAGCATGATTTAGATTTACTTCCAGCTAAGTTCCTGATTAACTGCCACATTTTTAAAGGTTTTTTTTCACAGGTTTTAAAGACTTTGTAGTAGTATTGACTTTTAGTATTTTGAATTAGTGCAGACACTGTGTTACGCAAGGTTATGAATTTATTTCTTAGTATGTCGTCGCTGGGGTTTGCCTTGTAAACGGACCACAGCTGATTTTTTTCCTTTAACATATCAATAATATCTTTATTAATCCAATCTGATTGCAATGTGTTTTGAATTTTGTATTTCGGTATTTTATTTTTAGTTATTGCTTCCTTTATTGCGTGTTCTAAGCTTTCGTAGTCAGAGACATTGACAATTGTACGTTCTACTGTTTGGTGAAGCGCTGTATAGTCTAGGGCATAATACTTAGTTTTCTTTTTTGTTTCTGGTGTATATTTGCCAACTTCGAGATAAATTTGCTTGTGATCCGACATTGGGGAGTCCACAATGGATACATGAAATTTATGATTTTTTAAGTTTGATGTGACATGATCTAGAATCGATTTTTTTGTTAGCGTATCGCGGGTACTAAATTTTTCCTCAATATTGTTTAGGATTTGGTGTCCATTTTCTAATAGCGTTCTTCTGTAATTATTAATTGATTTATTTGGATTAAGTAGATCGTAGTTAAAATCACCGAATACTAAAGCCCTTTTCCTCTTCGTCAGCTGCTGTGAATATTCCTCCAGAAAACTGCTGTTGTTGGATTTTGGTGTTTTATATACGGCTACGGCTATAAACTTAGAACCCTATTTTTGCCCGTTCCCGTGGGAATTTCGAAAAATCTTTTCTTACTCGCATGAGAGTCTTAAGATGAACCTCTATGCAAAATTTCAGCTTTATAGGCCCTGCTTTGATTAGGCATACATTACAGAAATAACTATGGTTTTTCAAAATGGTGATTTCAGACTGTATTATGAGTATGTTTCTTCACAATGCTATCATTTTCAATTGCATTCAAACTTTTTCATACTGGGGCTGTAATCGCGATATGAAGAAAAAAATACGATCTTTAACTATCTTTATATTCTTGACTCACTCTATCGAACATCATCCACAATTCAAAAGAAGCAAATCAATGTCACGTACGACAGCGGTACACTGTATGTCATATTAATATTCCGTGTATACTGTAATATATTATATTTTATATTTATATTTCTCGGAATATAATCATCATTTCGCAATATAATAGAGAGGTAGGTATATTCTTAAGGTGAATGCGACGACTAGAAGCGGGAAATTCAAATATAAAATGGTTTTTTCATGTTTTACCTAAGTTAACATACAATATGAGGCGTGATCTTATGATTGGCGGTTATAATTTCCCACAAAGTAATTTCTGATGTCCTTGTTTAACTCCGAAACTTCTTACAGTTTAAATGTAACTGTAAAAAACGTTTTATTGCGAAATATCATAGTTTCGACAGTTTATAGTTCATAATAAGAAGTTTCGGAGTTAAACAAGTTGTTTACTACTAAGCTGTTGGCCGCGGTTTCACCTGCATCCTAAAGGAACTACTTCGCGGAGGAGGGTAACAAGGAGGCTCATGTCCTTTCTCAGGCTTTAGACTGTCTGTGTGCCAAATTTCATTTAAATCAGTTCAGTAATCTTGGCCTGTAAGCCCAGCACTTACGTATTTACAATTTAAGCATAGATAAACAAAAAAATCTATCAAAATAACTAAAAATGAACATCACATAAATCCTATATTATTTCCTAACGTACCCATAGAAACTGCAGTCTTAAATAACTAATTTCAAATAATATTTGAATACCTATAATAAATTACAGTAACTTACCTCCTCATCATAAAAAACGAACGAACGAACATAAATCCACCATTCCGTTTAAAAGTTCCATCTCGTAAAATCTTCAAGTTTCCGCTCCGGAAGTAGTCGGAGTTCGGAATTCAAATTCGAAAAATACGCTCCTTTCCGCTTCCGGCGTTTGATTCCTTCAGTGATACGATGTTTCCTCTGAGCTCTGTTTTGGATTAGAATTCGCGTTTAGGACACTATATTTGATGCTCTTGGAATGCAAAATTAATAATTTTGGATAGTCGAAAGTGTTGATTAAAACATTAACGATTGTCCAACGGAAAGTTATCCCTAATACACCCAAAAAATAATAAAGCTTTTGAAGACTAATTCAGAAACCAATTTATAGTGTAAAAATGGGTGTACCTAATGAAATATGTCTATAGTGTTCTGCTTACTATACTTACTGTTGGTTGCGTTCCTTCTTTCTTCTGACTGAGATTAAAATTTACAACTATGTGTAACAAAAGCTACTTTTCGCTAAAATGCTTTTACAGATCATCCTAAAATGGCTCAAAAACCTGCCTTTGAACTTGGTAACAATACAAAAATATAAACAAATTAAACTTTTCTAAATAAAAACAGTATCAAACACAGCAACAATACCGCGACTATCACACGACACAAAGAGCTTTGCATACACGCCTCTCACAACGAGACATTTGCTTCGAAAATTGGAAAATTATATTGCACATAAATCTACGTTGGAAACAATAACGCTATGTTCACGCTATTTACTATTTGGGGGTGACAGAAGTGTGAACTTGATGGTTTAATAGAAAAAGAGTTTTTTTGTGAAAAAGTATTTTTTGGTGTCAAAATCGATGAACGTTGGTATTCGAGTAGTTGTGATGATAATTTTATGATAACTATGCAATTTTTAGTAGTTAATTGTAGTTTTTTTCCTGAAGTTAGGTCTTCAGAATAAAACTACAGTTAATTACAAAACATTGCATTAGTTTACTTATCGATATATTCGAAAATGTTAAAGCAATATCTAAGTTTCTACTTTTAAACTCACTTTTAGTCATAAATTTTATGAGAAGTAGGTTACAGCCTGCCTCAAGAAATGGGTTACCTAACATTGAAAATATATGTATTTTAAATTAGAACAGTACCAATAGTTGCTGAGATTAGAGCGTTTTAGTGTTCAAACAATTAAATTCTTCAGCTTTATAAGATTACTATAGACGACCAGTTTCCTTTCATCCGCATTCCTTCTAAATCAGTCAGTTAGCCAGTCAGTTTTAGCAACAACCAAAACTTCACAAGTATACCCAGAAAAGTATCACCCTACCCCATAGGAAATCTTATAGATATGTATCGACAAAAAAACATCGCAAACACACATTCGTTCGGCAAATTGGTTCAATCTCCATTGACAATCGTTTCGCGAGATAAAGCTATAAAAAACGTGCTAACAGCTTCTATTCCTCACAAATTGGATATGGATTTTATTTGATCATAGATAAGAAAGCAGTTTGTATGGAAATTAGTCTTTTTTGTATCTATTTTTTTGTGTTTTGCTTATTTAGCAGTAATATCTATACTTATTTATAAAGCTGAAGAGTTTGTTTGTTTGAACGCGCTGATCTTAAGCCCTACTCATTCAAGTAACTCACTCATGCAAGGCTATGGCTACTTTTTATCCGGGTGCGCAGAGTAGTTCCCATGGGACGCGGGTGAAACCGCTGGCGGTTAGTTTTGTTACAAACCTAAATGTAGCAACAGTAGCTATGCAATGTAAGCGTATTGTAGAAAAAATAATGTACGGATAATTTCTTCAATGGATTTTCAACAATAGTGGTAGGTAACATTAACCTTCCACTATTGTTATAAGGTTGAAAATCTATTCGTAAAATATGTGAGAGTAGCTTCCGCCAGCGGTTTCACCCGCTTTCCCGTGGGAACTATAGCGCGCTCCCGGATAAAAAGTACCTTACAGCCTTCCTTGATAAATGAGCTATCTAACCCTGAAAGAATTTTTCAAATCGGACCAGTAGTTCAAACAAACAAACTCTTCAGCTTTATAATATTAGTATAGATTTCGGTAAGTTGACTTGTTGTCTATTGTTTGCAGGGTGACAAAATTCTACACCGATTTTGTCCATCTGTTCGACAGAAACTCAAAAACTACTGAGCGGATATCCATACGGTGATAAAGGAACATATGTAGCTGCACACTGCAATAGCGAGCGCTACACAATAGGACGGGTTTCAAAACGATACAAAAACAATACCGAATTCAACCTTACTCCAAGAAAGTTGTTAAAAATAATGGATCAATGATACCAGACATAAAAATTTACAAGCCATGAACTAAAAACTCTCTAATAAAATTGCGATGCCAATAACTTGGGGTTGCCAGCCGATAGATATAAATTTTAATACATGCAACATTTAATAATAACCTATGGCGCGTGAGAGGGGTATTGGCGGTTTTATATTGAAAATTGATATTTTTATGCCTCAATATGGAAATGAGGAAATATATTTTTCAATATTGAGAAATATATAATGGGACTTTGAGAAAGCCGGGGTGTTATACAAATCGATGTACGTACCTTTATTTTTCGTTTTAAGTTTGTTTTGAATCTTGAAAGAAATTAAAGGAAATTTGAAGTTATATCATGTGAATAGATATTGTTATGTATGTACAGATGACAGCAGGTCACGGTACCCGAATCTGTCTTTTACCAATCAAGCATTAACCTTCCACTATTGTCATAAGGTTTAAAATCTTTTGCAGAAATTTTAGAGATTGTGAAAACTTGATGTGCTGTCCTCTGTACTCTCATTTTTTAAGTTAGTTTTAAATCTTGAAAGGGAATTTTGAGGTTATATGAATTAACAAGATATTGTGATGTATGTACAACATCTTTTTCCCCCAGCCCCGGGAGGCTTCGGCAGTCAGAGACCTCTGGAAGGACAACAGGTTTCTATACACATTCAGGACTATATTTTGTATCAAAAATAGCTTAGTTTTTTCATAACAAACGTAGCGTTATGTTCTAAACACGATGTCCGAGTGACAGCAGCATGTTGCGCTGACAACCTCACGCCACAAACTTCATTACGTGTCCCGAACGTCAAAGTGGGGTGTGGTCACACTGGTAGCGGGTAGCGGGTGACGAAAAGAAGAAGATGAAAGGATCAGTTAGGCGTTTTTGCTAAGCTGCTACTATGGCTGCGGAGGAGATGACATAATCAGTAAGACGTCTTTGCTGCGCTACTATCTGTAGTGTTGAAACAATATGGCTGATAAGGTATTACTGTTTAGTGTAGGACAATAAGGTAACATATTTGCTAGTAAAATTATCTGGGATATTCCATAAATTCGTGGGTGCTCATTATTATTTTCAAAGTTTCGTAGAAAAATTGTGATATCAAACAAAGGCTTGTTAATAGAGAAGAAGTGGTAAGCTATTAATTAATAAAATTTAAATATAAGATAACTCGCTTACCAACACGTAGGTATGTCCAGCACGGTGAGTATTGGTAAATCCTCCCAGCTTGGCGAAGGCCTTTATCCAGCCGTGTACATTATAAGCAGTGGCGACGAGAAGATATCTGTGAAGCTGCGTTTACACCAGAGATGTGCGAGGATGCGAATCGAGGGATGTTTTCGTAAAGACCAACTGAATCGCTTCATTTATCAAGCCTCGTCTGCATAGCTCTGGTGAAGCCATTCTATTAGTTCTTTACAAACCCATCCCTCGCTATGCATCCTCGCACATCTCTGGTAGAAACGCAGCCTAATTAAAAGTCAAAAATTCCAACCTATATTTTAAAAAATCTAGTTACAAAACCCGCTACCCGCTCTCACGACGACCTAAAACCTAACCCATCAAGTCGCGAGTGTAGCGGACGCGTTGACGCGTCGACGCGCGTCCACCTAATTGTTAATTAATGCGCTTCAACTAATGCCGCGATCAGTGATGGATGCGAATCGGATTTGCGCGTTTAAATTGACACATCGCACGTAATGGCTTATTAATAAGCCGTAATATCATTGTGTTGTGATATGTTATTCAGTGGCTGAATCTGTTATTTTGTGGGTATTCTATTTAATTGATTGCCTGTTATTATTGTTGGTGTTAAATTATTTAATGGTAATTGGATATTAGTGAAGCTAAAAGCTGTTTTATTTAGCCAAAACTTTGCTGTGATGCTATTGGTTGTCATAATTCATGCTCTTGTCTACGTATCAATACCCAATTTAATACTTTTGCATTTTACACATTATGAAGTCACATTCAATGTCGCAGTATGTCATTATAGTGCCCCGGATTTTTTTTTTGCAATTAACAGCTTAGACAGGGGTTACACGATCAGTCTGGCGTCAGTTCAGTCCATCAGTCTGGTCAGAATGATGGGAGAATGATCGTGTAACCCGTTGATTGACGGACTGATGGTCCAAAATGTACCGTGTTTTTTGTCCGTCAGTCTGAGACTGATGCCAGAATGACGCCAGACTGACCCCTGTCTACAGTTTTCAAAGGACGACTGACTTATTAGTACCTACTGATTGACAGCTTCTGTCAACTGCACCAAAAAACAGTTCAGACTATAAGACAGGGGTTACACGATCAGTCTGGCGTCAGTCAATTCCATCAGTTTGGTCCAGACTGATGGGAGAATGATCGTGTAACCCGTTGATTGACGGACTGATGGTCCAAAATGTACCGTGTTTTTTGTCCGTCAGTCTGAGACTGATGCCAGAATGACGCCAGACTGATCTTGTAACCCCTGTCTACAGTTTTCAAAGGACGACTGACTTATTTGTACTGACTGACAGCTTCTGTCAACTGCACCAAAAAACGTTCCATTTTTGACGCTATCCGTTTTGACATTCTCTATATTTTTGACAACATAAAAATTCCTTCAACTTATTACCACAGTTTAAATATACGTAGAACAGTTGGGAAGCTACCTACTAACGTTCGAAATGTCACACTCACACACGCATGCGCATTAACGAGCATTTATGTACCTTTACCAGTGCTGTCAGTACTGACTGTCGCGTCAAGAGCCACCGCGCCAGCTATGATTTGAGCAAATTAGGAACAAAAGTTTGACAGACATTTAAGTCAGTACTACCAAGTGACAACCCTACGGCTTCGATGGTGCTTACGTCATCATTTTGACAACAAGGCTTAGCTTCATTACTGTTACATCTTTATTCTGTGTTATCACTCCATATTAAAAAAAGTTTTTCTCTCAATAGTAATCGCGATCATTTATCTCAGAAGCTTATACGACATATCGAGACATTGATCGGCTCGGCTCAAATAGATCGTGACAAATTTAACACTCGCATGCTTGACGTTGTTTTATTGTCGTGTTAATACTTTGAGGGTTAAGTTAAGAGCAATTAGCGTGGATTGTGTTTAGGTAGGCGCGTTAATAATTCTCATGAATCCCTCTATCTATTGAAGGAAGCAGCATGGAAATTCGTGCAGTAATATTTGAGTTTCGCGGGGAGACTGAAAGAACGAAATATTATGTTAGGTTAGTAGTTTCCTGTAAAGTAATTATTTGACAGAAAAAAGTTAGAGCAGTGCCATTAAAAACGGTTTCATAAACCTTATGTTCTTTTTTATTTATCGCATTGTTAAGTTTTATTTCAAAAAAGCCACATGCTACCGTAATAATATTTTACTAAATACACATTTTTGGCAACCCATCACGCAAGATTTCACTTCAAAATACCTTTTTGGCGACAGGGATTCGCTCACATTTTATATTTTGCACCAACCCCTTTATTTTCTTCCTTCTGTCGAAGTTTAAACTCCTTTTTAAAAATGTATTCCGATTGTGTAGGGGAAGTTTAATGTCTTTATTTTATCGGATGCGGCATTTCTGCGACGTTCAAAAAATAGTACATTGTAAAAAATTGGTGCTGATTCTGTTTTTTTTTTAGTTTAGTCTAGTTACAATGTGTGTCTTTTGGTATAGTGTTTTAAATACTTTTTAAGATATACTTCCATAAAAATAGTGTTTATTTTTGTTGATACTATGACTATCTATTTGTATACTTGGAATATTTTTAAACATAAATCGATTTCCCATAAGAAACACATACTAACAAAATAACCCTCTAGCGACACTCATAAATAAATCTACCACATTCCAAAAATTCTTCCTCCAAACCACACACATGATATACAGCCCCGGCTTCGCTTATTGAGACGCCAACAGATGAAATATTGGACGCAAGCATTACCCGGATCTCGTTGATCCAGTGATAAATATGGTGCGAATGTGTCGGTCTCAAGTACCCGTTCTACGTATCGGGAATTTTAAAATGACGCGCGCATTTTAGGGTTGGGAGAGAAATGTATTTTTTTGAATTTGAATCGCTGTATGAGGATTGATGTCATTTTTTGAGGGTTGATAAGTTGGTGTGATGTTGGTTGTAAAAATATCAAAATTTGCGCTGACACAGGTGCACTCCCTATTCCCTCACTCTCATAACCCGATGGGACGGCAATCCGACACGACCGGAGAGAGATCAGGCGCAGGACCGACATTAACGTGCTCTCCGATGCACGGGTGAATCAATCACCAACTTCCAACTCCGGGCTGCTTTGTGAAAGTTTTCTTGATACAGGAAGCAAATTGCCAGGCCTATGGTGACACCCCAATTTTATGGCACCATTAAGTAAGTATCTGCTGTCGTTTTAATTTTATATTAAAAGCACACTTTGTACGTGCCATTAAGTATGGGAAACAATCCGTGACTATTTTGCGAAGCCACAAAGACATCGATGGGTACTTCCATTTTGTAGCTAAACTTAGAAAATACTATGGATTTACTCGTAAACTTGCAGCATTTATTGTGGCTTAAGATCAAAGTTTCAAAAAGACATACAGCCAGTTTCACAGGTTCCAGATAGAGTTCTATATAGCTATCTGACAGATCATGCCATAGAAATGTAATGCAAATAAAAAACGTTTCTGTGACACTTTCTGTCAGATTGATATTTTCAATTTTATCTGAAAGCTGTGAAAGTGGCCTTTTCTATAATTTACATAAGTATCTACAAAAAGAAGAATATTGGTAGCCGATGCTTTTTGATAATAATAAAGACATGTTTAAAAGATACGTTGGCCCAAAAAATAAAAACCCACACAAAAAGTCAAGCAATTTTTAAAAGAACTAAGGCTCATTAAATCTGGCGCATCAATTTCCAAGATGCGACCACACAAACATGCAGACGTATTCTTAATCTTGTAATGCTGTGACAACACTGGGCCCCTCGTTTTTAATATCAGCTGTATAATAAATAGGTTAACATTCCCTTTATGAAGGAAAAACCTATTAACGAACGGCAAATGTATCAGGGACTGTATTGCGGTAGTACTCGATATTTTATCGAGTGGGAAATGTTTCGATCGATTTGGGAAGAATTTTGTGTCATACTAGCTTCCGCCAGCGGTTTCGCGCACCCGTATAAAAAGTAGCCTATAGCCTTTCTCGATGAATGCGTTATCTAACACTGAAAGATTTTTTCAAATTGGACCAGTAGTTCCTGAGATTAGCGCGTTCAAACAAACAAACCCTTCAGCTTTATAATATTAGTAAGTATAGATTTAGCAATATTGGAAAATGCCAAAATGATTTCACAAGAAAACATCTATGTCTTTTGGTTTATTCATATTGAATCATGGTGCCTATAAAAACAAAATTGGAACAAGTTTGCGTCTTTCTATTTCTACAAAAAGTTTTTATGTTCAACTATAGGCATTCAATATTCGTATAATTATACTAATAAACCCTGCAATATAACGAAAATTTATCACCGCAAAAATATCGAGCACCTTCCCCAAACCACACGATCGCACCCCAGAATATTGTGTAAACACCCCATAGCGAAACGCGACAAAATAAAATATCTATTACTATTAAGGATAATGACGAACCTTCTTAAACATGACTTAATATCAGTTGGGTAAAAAATTACGCTCATCAGTGGAGCTCAGCGTTTCTTTTTTAAAAGAGGATTTATTTCGCATGCGATATATTTTTTTCACCGATGTCATTAATCGGTAATGGGAATAGCGAATGGTGTTAATAATAGTACCTATTTATTTTTTTGTGTCATGTTTTTTTTTGTACGGCTAAATGTTTTTCATTGGCTTAGAGATAAACAAGAATATAGTTATTGTAATGGTATATTTAATGCTTAAGTTGATGAAAGAATACCTGATTTGACTAACGTTGTGTGTGGTTTCAGATATTGTTTGACGATGTCAATGATATTTGTAACTGGCGACATTGTAATAGGATTATTGGTATATTTATCATGCTAATATTTACTCTCTTATTATCTATGTCTTGTACAGACAACAGTACACCAATCTACCACAATCTGTCAAACTTCTTCAATTAATGTTCGATTGATCAAATTTGACAGATTTGGGAAGGTAGACCTACTGTCGCCTGTACAGATAACAGCACATCAAGTTACCACAATCTGTCAAATTTGTACAATCGATTTTTAACCTTATCACAATGAAGGTATGTTAATGATATACCTTGTTGTGTTTTGGACAGTCCTAAAAATCTTAATTTTATAGCTATTGATAGCTAACTTTTGTACAATATATACTAAAATACATTTACTAACACAAAACCCGTGATGTGTTCCCAACAGAAATAAGACAGAAAAAACAAAAGTACCCACTAACGACAATAGTTTGTAACTATCGTTTATCATCGGCTGTGTTTGCTGGCTGTACCTACACGCTTCAATGGTATCTGTAGTGGTAGCAGAAAAAGAGAGTAAGGTGCTTGAGGTATAAATAAATGATTGTAGTTGTGGTTCGAGTGAATGCAATTATTTTACAATATGAAAACAAACTTTTTTGTATTACTATAGCCAAGGGTGGTAAGAATAATATGATAAATTATAATACTTAAAAAAATATCATAATTTTCCCATAACTTTGAAAATTCAAGGTAGATTCAAGTCAGATTAAAGCTCAATTTTAGTCTTCACTATATTGTGTAAGAAAATGAAGAAAACCAATGCTTTATAGGTAAAACTCTATAGGTTTATATAGTAATATTTGAAATAATAACTTAACAAAATATATTCAGTTAAATCCAATATTTTTTCTCACCGTACGTATGAGTTTCCGCGACACACGTAAACTCACATCATTATCGAGTAGTGAACGTATCTTAATCGACGAGGAAAACGTTGTAACTGGAGTTAACTGTATTACCACTACTATGAAATAAAACTATGACCCGTGTGAGAAAAACTCGAACATGATTGAAGAAAAATCCATCACACAGGAAACCTTGAAACAGTATTAAATTATAAGAAAAACAGAATCGTTTTATTCGTAAAAGAATTATAATTTTATAATTCTTGTTTTGGCTCTGAGCATCAAACTAGGCTATGGATTGTATCTTAAGAATTTACCAAACAAATAATCTGGATAATGACGTTTAATTTCAGAAGTCGCCATTAAAATTTTAATATGCATCTAAAACACACTTATTAGGATAAAACCAAAAGTAACTTTCATCGATATTTCAGCAAAATGACTTATTTGCGGTAAATAAAGTTCCCAGTTCGAAACTCATTTTTTTCTCATCTCCTTTCCTATCGAGTTTCAATAGTAGAATCCCTGTTAACCCCTCACAATCTCGTACATTATTTATAGAGTAAAGTTTGTTATTGTTTTTCGTTATAAGTGGTATAATATTTTATAATACAATAACAGCTGAACTTTGTATCGGACTATCTCCCAAACTTATGGCTTTGCTTGATCGCTTGCCCCATGGGGGTTCTGTAATCGAAAGATTTTAGCTGCTGTATCTGCAATGTTGTTGACTGATATTGTTGAAAAAAATATCCTAAGTTTCTTCTAGGTTTGTGGAATGTAGTAGTACTTAGAATTGAGAGGTAGAGAAAAAAATTGTGTACCCACTTAACTGAGTAATCTATATAATATTATAAAGAGGAAAACTGTGTTTGTTTGTTTGGTTGTAATGAATAGGCTCAAAAACTACTGGACCGATTTTAAAAATTCTTTCACCATTCGAGAGCTACATTATCCACGAGTGACATAGGCTATATTTTATCCGGGTACGGGCAGTAATCCCACGGGATGCGAGTGAAACCGCGGGAAAACAGCTAGTGGTGAATATATCGCAATGTTGCAGTTATTTCAAAGAAGTTAATCATGAGCAGTCTAGCAAACTAAGCATGGAAAAAATGTGAAAAATTTTATGTAACTAGGAAAATTTTGGCAATATCGCTGAGCAATAAAGCAATCGTTCCACTATAAATAGGCTAGATATCCTTGCAGAAAATGTCAAAAGCTTTACTCGTTTCCTATCCTATGTACAAAATATTAGTTTATGTAAGAACAAAATATTATTTTTCTAAGAAAATTACTATCTTTACAACACAACTAATAACAAAAAAAGTATATCACACACTTTCGAAACAACCCTAAAAAGCAGGCCAGCTCGCACAAAAGCCAACATTTAACCCTATAATGTTTTAATAACGACGTGTGTACCAACGAATCAATTTGTAGTTTAACCCTTCGGCTGCACAGGTGTGGCGCGGCTGTCAATTTTAATAAACGATCACTAGGCGTGTGTATTTTTGATTTAATTGCGTGATCACTGGAGGGTTGGCCGGGTGGGTTTGTTTCAGTTTATTATCGAAATGTGTTGATGATGACTAATCAAAATGTACCGACGAGTTATGTTATTTCGAGCTAAGACTTGCCAAGACAACGGGACTGTTTGAAAGACATTGACAACGTAAAGGTGATACGTAGATCTTATATGTGTAAGGTTACATAGTCGGTTTATAAGTAGTAGGAGTATAAAGAGAGAGAGAGGGAAAATTAGGTCTTCTCCACCATTCTTCGGTAAAGAAGCGAGTGAGCATTCATTTATTTTGAATAAGGGCCTTTACTAAGGGTACTGTCCAATGCATGCAATTGACGAGAATAGGTGTTAAATAAATTAGCCTAGTTTCAGTAAACGTATATTATATATACGTAAAATTTTGACATTCAGAAAACGGTATGTTTAATCAGTGTAAAATAGCACTTTCTTCAAACTTAAAGAACATCAATTTACACCAATCTATACTAACATTATAAAGCTGAAGAGTTTGTTTGTTTGTATGCGCTAATCTCAGGAACTACTGGTCTGACTTGTAAAATTCCTAGGGGACGCGAAGCTAGTTTTAATATAAATTGAGTGGGCCACCATACCCAATAACTCCTCCTTTAAATAACACATAAAACACAATTATTATTAACAAATAATACGTTAATTAGTTCCCAAATGAAGTTGCGACGGTTATTCCCTTGAACCGGACTACAAACATGAGAGTAGTGCGTTACCTAAGGATAAATAATAAAACACGCGTATGACAGTTGGCGAAGGGACACCCCTAGGGCTACATATGTTACCGGCTTGACCAGTGAGCATGCATCGTTGAAAGGCCTTGGATGTGGCAACATGGAACATAAAACGTAAAGACAGCAAGGTCAACGTATACGAATCTGTCAAATTTTACAGAACATTAACCTTCCACTATCGTAGTAAGGTTGAAAATCTATTGCAGAAATTTGACAGATTGTGGTAACTTTATGTGCTGTCTGTACTTTCATGTAACAAAGAGCAATGTGCTATAATCAATAAACATGATGTGTCAGGTGCCTCTAGAGTGAGAACCGATACAGTTTAAGTTTTCAAATATTGGAGCTACCTAACTACACAGTTCTGTCAACCCAAGTTATGGGCCAAACTTTGCCCTCAAAGAAAAACACCTAACTACAGATTTAAATAACTTCATTATATTCTAAATGGAAGCCCACGTTTACTAAGGGCTATCTACGACTTCGTTTATAACCGATATCTCGACCGTAAAAAAATAAATTTCATTTAATCGACAAATAGTTTCCAATTTCACATTGAGATCCCCTCTCGGTCATACTTACCAGATTGTTCGCAATACTCCATTCTACAGTAAAAAAAAAGCTCAAAATGCCATATCCACGCGTCAACTAAGTACTTTCCTCCATCCTCGTCTTGACCCAATAGTGGACAGTTTCAGGTCCTTTAATAAATATTTATCCGCTTATTGTTTGGAGCCCTACGATATTATTACACGAGCCGCTAATTTTAGTTAATTGCATTATTTATAATAATATGTTGGCTTAGGCCTTCGATGAAAAATTACGCTGTAAGAAGGGGCGATTATGATAGGAATTTAGTTTAATGATTTTAGGGTTAAGGGGCGTTTTGTAGTTTGTTGAAGATTTTTGGAAATAGTGGAGTAGGGTTTTCAAGTTAATGTATCTAGATTTGATTATAATGTACAGAATATTTAGAAATATATTTCTGAAATTGTAAGAAAAACTACAATCAAATGATGATCACACTAAGTTATAATGGCAAAAGTTGGTAAGAATGTGTGAATATTTGTTATTTTTCACACGTAAACGGCTTAACGGATTTTTATGAAATTTGGCAGTAATATAGCTGATATATCACTATTCAACCGGATAGTTTTATCGGGAAAGGAATAAACCGCGGAAAAACAGGTAGTCCTAAATAAAGTCATTATAATATAGTTAACCAAACAAAACTCCAGTTAAAACTAATAGTTACAATTCCCATTTAACTCTATAATCACCAAAATCACAATAACTAAACACCATTTAAAAGGTTCGATCGGGTGATACCTACAGTTAAGTTTAACCATTAAGTTAACTGGCGATAGATAATTACTTCATGCCAAAGGGTTAGGTTAACGTATGATTGAACCTCGCCCTTCGAATTAGGTAAATTGCTTTTGTTATTTGAACTATTGGTTATAGTTAGAAAACAAATTACATTGTTATTTTCTGATAAACTACTTGCTGTGCTGTCTCATTTTAAGCCTTGTAAATTTGATATAAAGTGGCCTATAACTATAAAAAGTCGTGGTGGCCTAGTGGGCAAAGCATCTCTAAAGTATGAGCTTGTGGGTTTGATTCCAGTCCAAGTAAGTACCAGTGCAACTTTCCGAAGTCTGTACATACTTTTTAAGTTTATCTTGGACACCAATATCAGATTAAAAATTGAAGGAAAAAATCTCGACTAAACCTGGACAATGAAGTCTGAAATCACCAACCCGTCTAAAGTAAGCGAGGTATTCAACGCTCGATTCTTCACACTGATGAGCCTGAGGACTTAACCTACTTTTTATCCGGGTGCAGGAAGTAGCTCTTTTGGGTTACGAGTGAAATTGTGGGGAATAGTTAGTCTTGTAGTAATCATAACTACATAATATACACAATAACATGATACTCAACCCATCTTCCTTACATATAGAATCAAAAATAGGGCCTCAAAGTTAACCTACAAAATATAACCCAAAATATCCTTGAATCTAAAAAACTATCTAAAATAAGGTACCTAATTATCAAAACTGAAACTTGCTAACATCGAATATAATATCAAATAGCGTACACTCACGCAACTTATTTCCAAAATGGGACAAAATAAACAAACTGTATCAATATTAGACGTTGTTACTATTTTCCTTTATGTCAATAGAGACCTCGGGCCTTGTAAATATTCAGAACGTAGCTGAAAACATGGAGATAGAGAAAATAGAAGTGGTATGAGCGTAGTTTTAAGTGTATTTCTTAGTCATTTTCTTTGTCAACTTAAACGTATTTTTTTCTAAAAACAGCTCCTTGCTTTGAAAATAGAACGTAAAAAATCAATGTGAAAAACTAAGGTTTAAGTCAGTGAATTTGACTTTAGTACTGTAAATGCAAGAGATAGTATTTGTTGATAAATTGCTGAAATGGTTTGCAAAGACCTAGAGATCGCAAAAGATTTGATTCGATTCTTCGATTTTAATCGAGTACTTTAAGTAAATTCACATCTTGAAATCATAAAAACAGCTAACTAATTAAAAATAATTTCATAGGAAACACATAGTTAACTATGAAAGGAATCATAAAAACACGATTCTGGGCACATCTATTCTCTCTACATCCCTGTCGATCGCAATGGGGTCCCTAGACAGCAAGCTAGTTTTACGCCCCCAAGTTACCTATTAAGAATTTTTAATTTGAAAACAAACAGATCGCTTATTTCGATAACATTTTGGTGACACGCTATTCTTACTGATATAGAGGTTAATAAAACAATGAATTTAATATCATTATTACTGTCTGTTACAAAGGAATTATTCGTTAAGCATATCATAATTAGCTGTTTTCCTGCGATTTTTTCCCCGTCCCAGTGAAACTTCTTCCCGGATCCAACCAAAATATGGCCGTGTAGATTACACGGTGATTAACAGTGAACGAATTTATAAAATACATACTTGAAAGTCTATCCGTCTTTATAATATTATAAGGTTATTATAAGGATAAAATTGTATTGATGAATCTGGTACTACTTGGGCTACACCTCAATGTGATAAACGATAAGCTACACTAGTCACAGAAACGGAATGCAGGTGAAACCGCTGGCGGAATCTAGTATGACTAGAAAGCTACTGCACAAACACCAATAATAATATTCACATTGGTACTTAAAAGTACCACTCCGCCCCAATTAGTCTTAGTACCACCAACCCCCTTTTATCAATAATCAAAAACAAAAGCCGCTAAATCAAGTGGTGCCCCTCAAAAATCGAACACAGACCACTCGGCGGTTCTTCATAAGAATTGATGTTTCGAATAAATCACAGTACGACAAGGTACTGTCCTGTGTACGCCCAAACACTTGAGTAATCTGGATTTATGGGGCAACGTACGTAGTTGGGGCATTTTGGTACCATTTTTTGTTTAGTTGGTAATATTTGGAAATGGTGGGACTGATTGTAGTGTTGTTTTTGAATGGGTAAAAAAAATGCTCCTAAAATGAAAACTAACGGGCCCACCTGGATAAAATTTTTATGGGACCAATTCGAAGCTATTCCGTATCAAACAAAAAAAGAATTACGTAAATCGGTTCAGAAACCTCGGAGTAATCGGTGTACATACATAAAAAAAAAAAAAAAAAATATACCGGCCGAATTGAGAACCTCCTCCTTTTTGTTGAAGTCGGTTAATAAATGAAGTGAGTAATTTGGATGAGATTATGGTTACTATGATATTGAAGATGATATAGTCTGATCTAATCAAAACCACATATAAACCCTAAAAAAAATTATGTTGACACTCATGATAACAGTCATTTTAAGTACCTTTTAATGAGTATTTGTATTATTTTTACCCGACCTCTAAGCAGGGTTTGTGTTTCTGTAAATATATTTATTTATAATATTTTTTTCTTTAACAAAACAATATATTTTGTCTGTTACAGTATTTCATTAAATTAATTTTGGTGGAGTTAAATTAGTTTTTGACTATATTCGAACATCAACAACATAAAAAAGTATTTTTTCAAAAGCATCGTAGTGTGAACGCTCACAGCCATCCGATGAAGCATTAGTGAGAGGCCACATTTTTACCTATCACACGCACTTTCCGATCCTCGATACTAATGGATGCTTCTGATCACCGTCAAAACGTGGTCACTTGTTTTTTTTCTCGTAATATTAGGTATATTTATGACATGACAAAATTTTTGCAGTATTGTGTTGCATTGTGGCAAAAGTATATGTATAATGAAATGTTATTCAAAAATGTAAACCAGATAAATTAACCACTTTTATGTTGGGGAATAATTCTAATTAATGAAGAAACAAAATATTAAGTGTCTGACTAGCTCATTTTATTTACAAACTCTACGTACTAGAATTTTCACATTCTAAATGTATATTGCTAAGCAAAGGACAATAATATAATAAATGCTAACTAAATCAAGAAAAAGGCATTGCTTCTGATATTTATATCTATTAACAAACACAAAAAAAAAACAAGAAAAAAAATATCATAGTTACCACGTTTTCATCCTGAACAATAGCATCGTTTGTCCCGATTCTGACATCAGCATATCGGCTGAAAAATGTGCCGATATACGTCTCCCAATTACAAGAGCGCTAAGTGAAAAACCGGCTTTTCCCATATTTTGGCGGGCTTTTTGACAGCCGGCCTTTCGACAGCTTTGATTTGCTTTTTTTGTTACAGGGACACGTCAATTTATGTTACATCAAGATTTATTTGTGTACTGTTGTGGTTTTGTCCGTATTTTTTGTTTGTCGATTTTTGCCGCGATATTTTGTTGCTAGTTACCATGTTTTTGAGGTGAGTAGTTAAATGTTGATGTTTTCTTTTTGTACCATGATCAATAATTTAAGAGTCTATTTTTGAGGCCTTTATTATTCTTATTCTTTTAAAATTCAATCTCTCATTTTATAAATTCTCCCATACTCATGTATATCCTGCTGATAATAAAACAACACTTTTTCACGCAATTACCACTAGACGGATTTTGATGAAACTTAGCATTAATATAGCATATATATGAGATTAACACATAACAATAGGTTATTTTTTAACCGGGTACGGGAAGTCGTTCCTACTCGAAACGGGTGAAACCGCTAGCTAGAAGCTAATATTGAAATAACCAAAACTGTGTCAACTTAACTTCTACAACTTACTTCCCAAATACTTTCCAAAAAAAAAAATTTTCCCTTACAACCATAGGTACCACGGTGCCACAAAACTTATAAATAGGTGTCTAATTGCCGAGAAATCGATATAAAACAATCGATCTTGCCGTCTATTGCCTATGAACACGCTAACTACCAATCAGGCGCGGTAATTGGTGCTGATCAATCATGGTGTGGATTTGCCATGAAGTTGCAACGCCATGGATTTACAGTTTACACGGTTCAATGGCATTTTTGATGTATAAAGTTTTTTTGTGGTTTATGGAAAGAGAAGAGTAAGGAATTTAACTTGTAATGTTTTTTTGGAGCAATATTTTCTCTTGAATGAAGAGAGAATATACTCGTACCTTTTCAGTCAATTAAAACAAGGCAGAAGAATAGATCGATTAATCAAAAAACGACACAAAGACTTAAGGCCTATTTCTCAGTTATTATTTGTCATACTACTCAAAGTATGTAGTATTTTTTTTCATTGAATAGCTGTCTAAATGCAACCAATTACTTTTGCTTCAACTAATATATCTGACAGGAATACCAAAGTTATACCCCTGCATAAAAGGCCTCCCCGATGGTAGCAAGAAATAAAGAGTATCTATTAATATTTCCAGTCACTTTGGAATACTTTCGACCAGAGTCACAAGTTTCAGATAAAGTTCTAAATAGCTCAATAACACATAATGCCATAGATTTTCTTTTTTAAATTTTGATTACTTTTCGATGCCATTATCTGTCAGATATTTATCTAGAACTCTATCTGGAATAGCCGTTACTGATGTAAGTTGGGGTAACAATTAAATAGAATAGTCCCCAAAGCAACACCATCATCATCTGCCTAGCTTTTTCCCAACTACTTTGGGGTCGGCATCCAGTCTAACCGGATGCAGCTGAGAACCAGTGTTTTACATGGAGCTACTGCCTATCTGACCTCCACAACCCAGTTACCCGGGCAACCCGATACTGCTTGGTAAGACTGATTGTGCAGACCTTTCTGGTTCTGACTAACCGTAACGACTGCCAAAGATGGTCAAATGACAGCCGGGACCCACCAGTTTATCGTGCCTTCCGAAACACGAAGAACTCGTTATGACACGATGGGCACCCATCCACGGACCGACCCGCGCAAGCGTGCTTAACCTTATGATCGATCGATCCGCGCGGCTTTGACTTAGCCACGAGCTCTTCTCTTCCCCAAAGCAACACCAATCGATGTTTAAATACTTTCACAAACCAATACACACGCAAACGGCCGTCCGAACACAGACGTGCATTTTATGAAAACGTCCTAATTCTAATTGGGCTATAACGTCCCCTGGAGGGAGTCACGGGCGATTTCACCGGCGGCGGGCTAGTGTACCCCATAGCTTTGTTTAGGCTAAGTTGCAGTAATGTTAGTATAGTTTTGGAGGAATACGGCCAAATTCACAGGTTACAGATACAGTTTTAGATGACAGATCATGCCGTAGAAATGTATTTATTTAACCATTTAACCATTTATGTACACAGTGATACATGAAAGTAGAAGTAGTATTATAACATTGTGGTCTAGTGGTCGCATAGCCGACTGCTGATCACGAGGTCTCGGGTTCGATTCCCGGGACGGGCCGAAATCGCTTTGTGGGCTTTAGAAACTTTCACAAAGCAGCCCGGAGTTGGAAGTTGGTGATTGATACACCCGTGCATCGGAGAGCACGTTAATGTCGGTCCTGCGCCTGATCTCTCACCGGTCGTGTCGGATTGCCGTCCCATCGGGTTATGAGAGTGAGGGAATAGGGAGTACAGCTGTGTCTGCGCAAATGCTTGTGCACTATAATATGTCCTGCGCAGCTGGCTGATCCCCTTATATGAGAACAGCCGCCGTGGCCGACAATCGGCTAGGACGCCATCATCATCATTATAACATTGTACAAAGGTACTGCTTATTTCTAATGAAATCTCTTCCAGCAGACCCGTAGTAGGAGAGTTAGAGTACAGAGATGTAAATGTAATCAAAATTAAAATAATTTCTATGATACTATCTGTTAGATAGCTATCTAGAACTTTATCTGAAACCTGCCATAAAAGTTATTGATCCTACAAAAGGAGTTCTGATAAAAAACTGCTGAATTTCAGACAACGCCTGAATATATTTATAGTTACAGCCTCCGAGCGCGACACATCAACGTGAAGAATAATTATTCAAATGTAATAGAGCAATATTCCTTGCTAGGTACGGATAGCAGAAAAAATTGAATGAAGAAGAATTTAGAATAAAAAACTAAATAAAATGGAATAGAAGACATGTTTGATTTATTTTAGGGTTAAATACGGGTTTTCATATGCTCTAGTTCAGGTATAGCTAACGGATATAAATATAGTTTAGTAATAACTTAATTAGAAAGACTTTATAGTAGTACACTACCTTTTGAGGCACTCATTATTTGCCTAGGCTTTTCCCAACTATGTATGTTGAACCGAATCCGGCTGAGTCAGTGTTTTACAAGGAGCGACTGCCTGTCTGACCTCCACAACCCAGTTACCCAGGCAACCCGATGCCTCTTGGTAAAACTAGTCGTCATATTTTCTGTCTTCTGATTACCCGTCACAACTGCTAACTATTAAGGTTTTACAAAACTTATTTCGTTCTTCTTCTTCTTATCGAGTGAGCTGCAGGTTTAATCACCTAAACAAGCCCTAGTGTCAGAGTTTTCTCAAATCCGCCTGACGGCCTCTGACGTGGATTTTATATACGACTGCTACTGAGTAGCATTCGAGGACGCCAGCTTTACGTGCCCTCCCAGGCACGGGGGTATAACACTGTCAACTTCCAAACTCCAGGCTGCTTTGTGAAAGTTTCTAAAACCCACAAAGCGATTTCGGCCTGGCCCAGGAATCGAACCCGAGGCCTGTGATCGGCAGTCGCGCTGTGCGACCACTAGACCAATGAGGCAGTCTGATTTCGTTCTGATAGGTCTCAAATTACAGATAAGACCAAACTACTTAACATTATTAAAATATGTTACATAAATAAATAAAAATATTACTTCGTCTTATACAGACTTTTTTGCCAACGCTACAAGGTAGAACATTATCGAGGCCGATCTCTGAGCAAAAATATGATTATCGCGAGCCACATTACTAACAAATGAGATACAGGCGGAGCCGCGCGTACCTACGAGTCTTGTCATTTGTAGATGTTTGTGAGACTGTTATTTATACACCTTTATATATATATGTATGTTTATGTTGTTGTGTATTATAGGTATTTTTCTTCATTATCATCAGACCTTTTTATGGTACCACTGCAGGGCACAGGCCTCCTCTCATACAGAGAAGGATTGAGCGTTAATCACCACGTGCGCGAGATGCGGGTTGGTGATTTCTGACTTTATAGTCCAGGCTTCCTCGAGATGTTTTCCTTCATCTTTAATCAGACATTAGTGTCCAATATACAAACTTAGAATTAGTACATGACTTCGAACCCACATACTCATACTTGAGAGGACCGCTTTACCCACTAGGCCACCAAGACTATTTTCCTATTTTTTTTGTTCTGATAATTCCTAATCTTATTTATATGAGTTTCTTATCATCAAGGCTAGGTTTTTATGATGGCCTGAAAAACTTTCCAAATTCCATCTGAATATCAGTGTTTTACACAACGTGACAAAAATTTTCAGCTTATAATTTTCACATAGTATAATGAAAATTTAAAATGCATTCAATTTTAATTATCGCGACACAAATATCATTTTTTTCCTTAGAATACAAAAATAATACCAGCAAAATTGTAAACCGCATCACCAATCAACCGTCTCTTCCCCTTCTGAAGAGAAAAAATGCGCAGTTCAAGTGTATTCAATCTTTGAACCGACATAATTATCGTCAGATACCCACATTCAAGTTTTACGTAGATGTTGTGGTAATGGAAGAGGTGGACGTGGTTGAGAGTGATAAGTGAGCGCGGTCTGATTCTATGTGAAAGTAAATTGGCGTGTATTCAGATCATATCGTTATCATATAACATCATATCATATTAAATTTCATAATGTAAGACTGTTAAAAATATGTACTGAAATCTTTAACTTTAATGACACATTACTACTTCTTTACGTCGTATCTTTTCTTTTATTTTACGTATAAATGATAAACTGCTGGTAGGTCAACAATTAACAAAAAATAAACATTTTCTAGAGACATAAAAAATATGAAAAATAAGTAGAATTTGATAGACTTTCAATTTAAAACCGCAACATCATTCTTGATTGACATGACTTTTTAAAATGACCCAAAATTGTCGCACTATAGTTTATTCTAATACACAACAAAGACTGCTTATTTCTTCAGTTTTAATCCAACACTTGTTGGACGACCAATCAATTAAAAAAAACCTATTATCAATACTATCCATATGCAATCTACATGGCACTTCCACAGCTCTAGCTCCGACCACCCTCAGGCGAAGAGGGGTGAGCGGGGGGCGGTTTGTCTCTTGAAAAAGTCTCAATAACTCGACAGGCCGGAACGCGAATGACATCGTTAGTGCAAGTGGCTTGAAGAAAAGACGAACTATCTACGGTGCTGCGATACCTATCGGATGGGGATACAGGATGGTAGAATGGTGTATGGGTTCCGTGTACAAAAAATTAAAGTGTTGGTAGCATATTTTTTAGGACATATAAGTAAGGATAACTGTGATAAGAAGAAAGATAGAGAGGTGATTATTACTACTGAGTCAACAGATGGGTGTGCAGGACGGTAGAATGGAGAATGGGTTCAGTATAGAAAGAAATAAAAATAAATATATAGTAATACGTTTTAGAATTGAGGACATATAAGTTAGGTTTTCTTTCTGTTACAGCTATTAACAGAAAGAAAGATAGAGAAGTAAGTATTGATTTAGGTAAAGAATCATGTATTTTAAAAATGTAAGTACAATTCAGCAGTTGCTGTAATTTGGGATCTAAAGAAATGAGGAGTTTTTTGGGAATTTCGCAAAAAAAAATTTAGAAGTCAATAGAATCGTTATTATAATATGTACTTAGACTATTTTTGTTTCTTTCCTTTCATTTAACTCTTCTGGAAAAAATATAGGAAACAAAAAGCATACACTAGTTAATATACACAAAAAAAAATTACTTAAACCTTTTTTAACGACCACCATTCAAAAACCAACACATTTCCGTATTCCAGTTTCACACACCCTGTATACAAGTATTGGCTAGATCTGAATAACGGCGTCGCGTAAAAACTCGCGACTATGTTCATTTTGTGGACTTTCTGGCTAATTCTTGTTACAGCAAAATTTACTTTATGACAAGGGCAATAAGGTGGTAAATTGCTTGATGAAATTGACCTGACCCATGTTTTTAAAGGCGCTCTCGAGTTTCGCTCCGTGATCACGCATCACTTGCGTATGAGTGGCGGGTGTAATTATTTTGGATTATTAAGTCTTTGAATATTGAGATTTTATAGTTATTTGCTGTTTTTACTGGTTTGGTTTATTGACTGTTTCATGTATCCTGGATAAAGAGCTATCATTTTAAGGTCTAATAATGTGACTAGCATCTCGGGGTAATTTGTTCCCGTACCCGGACAAAATATATCTAACATGTGTTATTTGGAAATAGTCTAGCTTTCCAATAGTAAAAGAATTTTCCAAATCAGCTCAGTAGTTTCGGTGTCTTTACAGTACAAAGAAATATACAAAAAACCGGCCAAGTGCGAGTTGGACTCGCGCACGTAGGGTTCCGTACCATTATCTATGAAAAAAGTACAATAGGAATGGTCAAGTGTGAGTTACTTAAGTTACACATTATTTCTAATACATGGCGCTATTAGTATACTGTAGTATTTTGCAATTAATTAATATAAATCAACAGCCTTAATATTTTTTTTTTTTTAAGTTTTAGTATTTGTTGTCATAGCGGCAACGGATATACATAATTTGTGAAAATTTCAGCATTCTAGCTATCACGGTTAATGAGATACAGCCTGGAGACAGACAGACAGACAGACAGACAGACAGAGAGACAGACAGACAACGAAGTCTTAGTAATAGGGTCCCGTTTTACCCTTTGGGTACGGAACCCTAAAAAAGCCCCTTTATTATATATAGCTAAATTAATCGCTTTTACTGTCGTTGTGTATTAAACTCAACTAAGCAATAGAAAGAAATAGTATTACAGTGTTAAAACGTTTACAATGATTGCTATTACAATTTAGGCAACAATTTTTCACGAACAATACATACATCGCCTACAACCTATTCCAAGTTGAATTGCAAAAACAGCCTTCTAAGATTCAGTTTCTTGCAGCGAACGTCTAGATGTTGACCTAATATGATAATGATGTACCAACCATGATCAGATGCATTGTGACTCAGAACTTTGTATTGCAAAGTGCATACTTGAGTTGCATGATACTGCATTGAAGAACCTGATTTCAATAACAGGAAAAAACTTAGTAAACGCATGTTAACGCCTAGCATTTTCCCTTCTATGTCTGAGTCAGTTTCAGTCTAACCAAATTATAGTAAACTAGCTTCCGCCAGCGGTTTCACCCGAGTCCCCTGGGAACTACTCGGCGCACCCTGATAAAAAGTAGCCTTCCTCGATAAATGGGCTATCTAACACTGAAATATTTTTTTTTATCGAAACAGTAGTTCCTGAGATTAGCGCGTTCAAACAAACAAACTCTTCAGCTTTACCTCTATAATATTAGTATAGTATAGATAAGACTTGTCAGATTTTCTGGCTTCTGACTACTCACAACGACAGCCATAAATTCACAAATGATAGCCAAGTTCCATAAATTAACATACATTTCGAATGTGAAGAAGTTATGGCCTAGACGGTATTGGTCACCCATCTAAAGACCCATTGTGAAAGGGCTTAACCTTTGACTGATCAACCCGAAGAGCTCGTTCTTCGTCGCATCTTTTTCTATTCGTGATCAAGTCATACAATAAGTACTAAATGGATTCTCGAATAGTTTTCTTCTTCTATCGAATGAACTGCAGGTTTAATCATCCTACAAGTCCTAGTGCCAGAGTTTCCTCAAATCCACCTGACGGCCCCTGACTTACTACTACTGAGTAGCACTCGGTGCTGCCCGTCAGTGCCCGTTTTACATGTCGCAGGCACAGGGGTATAACACTGCCAACTTCCGGACTCCGGACTGCTTTGTGAAAGTTTCTAAAATCCACAAAGCTATTTCAGTCTGACCTGGTAATCGAACCTGAGACCTCGTGCCCAGCCATACAAGCCCAATGAAGCTGTCAATTCTCGAGCAGTTCTCATGAATACATAGTTTATTTCATGAGATTTTTTAGGGTTTAAAACAGGTCTAAAAAACTACCTACGCTATAAATACAATCATATCAATACCAAATCTAATTTCCAATTCCCCCTATAAAACAAACCGAAAGATTTTGCATGCGATAGCAAAACAGTTCAAGAAAATTTATTACACGAACTAATTTAGATTCTAGTCTGTCATTTGTGTTGACTGATCAGAATATTGATCTAGAATTCTAGACTGAAGATTTATGTCTAGGTAAATAGTATGTTAGACTGAAATCGATTGTATGAAAGAGTTAAATAAAGTCATGGTATGGCCTTCCGTTTTGTTTGCTGACTGTACTGTGTGTACAGAGTTGGGTACCTACTTTATATATTAAAGGTGATCATCATCTGCCTAGCCTTTTCCCAACTATGTTGGGGTCGGCTTCCAGTCTAACCGGATGCAGCTGAGAACCAGTGTTTTACATCGAGCGACTGCCTGTCTGACCTCAACAACCCAGTTACCCGGGCAACCTTGCACCCCTAGGTAAGACTGGTTGTCAGACTTTCTGGCTTCTGACTACCCGTAACGACTGCCAACGAAGAACTCGTAATGACAAGATGGTCACCCATCCACGGACCGACCGCGCCAAGCGTTGCTTAACCTTATGATCGATCGATCCGCACGGCTTTGACTTAACCACAAGCTCTTCCAGATATTAAAGGTGATAATAAAAAAATATAAAATAAATTGCATCTTGAAGGAACCACTCAAGTCTTCCAATAAAGATCGTAATTTTATGCTGACATCTTTTTACATACGGTGCAAAATATAAAATTCGCCTCAATTGGTCCAGAATTTAATTCCAAAAATATTATAAGCAAATATTAATGAACTAAACAAACAATGTAAAAAATATGAGTTTAAAGAATATCGAAAATGTTAAATGCATGTAATGTTTTTTATCGTAGAATGAGCAACAGCACAGACAAAAAATAGCCTAAAAACTACCAAAACTTCATCGAAACCTACCCAGCTACTTTACCATATAATCGCCACAAACAATGAAACGAAGTCACATGCATATTTTTACATTTAAAAGCCTTACCCTATGACTAACTCAACTATCAAAAGTCCCCAACCCTGTACACGCTACACTTAAAACAATACCGTATCGGTCCGGTATCGGGTCGGTATCGAGTCGGTATAGGGTCGGTATCGGGTCGCAATCGACGCGGCGAACACGCGATCGCCGGTAGCGTGTATCGACTGCATTCGGCGGACGCAGAAATTGATTTACGATGGCATGAGGGTTAAGTGGGTGCTGTGGAGATGGCTTTTGTTAAAATTGATTTTTTTTTATTGATTGACGGCCAGTTTCACAGGTTTCAGATAAGGTTCCAGGTAAGGTAAGGGGCCTCTATTTACTTACATCATATTCATCGACTGTCAGCTCCATGTACAGTTGCCAGAAGGTCAACCTAATCCAATTTGTAAAATTTTACCAATCGAACATTAATCTTATATTATTATGATAAGGTTGAAAATCTATTGAAGAAATTTTCCAGATTGAGGTCGGTTGATGTTCAGGTGATCCTGGCGGTAATTTCTGCATAGTAGTTCTAACACAGTGTATGAAAGGGTACCAACAAAGTCTGATTCCCAGCTTCGGGGGCGCCTTTATCCAATAGTGGGTGACTTACAGCTATGACACGTTCAAACTCGGGCCTTGAAGACTGAAAACTACATAAACAAAAGAAGCCTTCTCCACATAACCCAACCAACAATATCACAAGAATGTCACGACAACCTGCATTCATATTGTCTTATCTATCAGGAGTTCCTGACCTTCTACCCTCGATTTATGGCTGCTGAACTGGATCCAAAGACTTTATAGCCGAACCCATCAGCTGATCGACCTGATAAGGGAATGCATTTCTGATTGAATGCATTTTTATGCAAATGCTGGTGGAATTTACGTGGTGATAGCGATCTGGTTTGGTTTTATGGGTTTGACATAAAATGTCGGTAGATTTTATAAAATAAAATTATAAGTATGTTTTTTTTTGAGCTTTTCATATTTTACGCTGTTACATTAATATTTCAATGCTTTCATTTGAACATCTTTGGCCGTCGTTACGGGTAGTCAGAAGTCAGAAAGTGTGACATAGTCTTACCTATGGGTATCGCGTCGCCCGGGTAACGAGTAAGTAACGGTAAGAGTTATGGAGGTCAGAGAGGCCATCGCTCAATGTAAAACACTAATTCTCAGCTGCATCCGATTGAATTAGGAGCCAACTCCAACATAGTTGGGAAAAGACTAGGCAAATGATGATTAATATTCCGATTCCAATTGACGGTGAAACGATCTGTCACATTCAGATGTTATTTGAAAAATATTATGTTAGAATCTAAACAGACTTCTTACCAAACCTTGATGGCTTAAAATTATCAAGTTATCATGGCGTACAATTGGCCACCTATCTTTAGACTTACCTAAGTCGATACAGCCTAACTCTACGCATTAATTAATAATATCTTCTATTTTAACCCCAATACAAAGAAGGCTGTCTTAACAAAAATTCTTAACCAAATCCTCCAACAATAATTTAGGGGTACAATCAAATTCCCTTTGGGGTATGTTAGGACGTAAGTGGGGTAACAAATGTTGGTAGGGGGTGCAATATTTATCTACCCCCGGATAGTAGTCAGGTTTTATAGGGAGTGGACTGGTCACTTCGGAATTTGCGCTATTTATTTATTGTGTCGTGGCTACACTGTGACATATGTTGCGGGTATACGGTGGCAAAGGTGCTTCGGGATATTTTTCGGGAATTATTTTTATTATAGTGATTTTATTATTGCATATCGTTTTGTTATTGAAGCTAATATTTACCTACCTGTCACCTAGCTAGCCTTTTTCCAATTAACTATAGGTAGGTAAAAAAAAATACCTTCTGGTTATCCAAAATTCGATTCGTTTACTATCTTTTACTAGAATAGTAAATTGTATTAAACATTGCACTACAGGATGGCTTGATATTAGATATTAATTATTAAATGATGGCTTGATGTCAGGTGTCTAGTTCTAATCTTTAAAAACATATAGGTTACTTTTTTATGCAAACTAAAATTTTCCCTACTATTAATTTTCACACATTCAAAAATAACACTTTACTTATTTTACACACATTCAAAAGCAGCTACACGGTGAACACTTCTGTTCTCACCAGTACTCGGGAGTATATTAAACGTCGGAGGAGTCGGCAGAGCTCGCCAGCATTTGGTTTTTATACACCAATACTTTGTCGCATTCTTGCCGACTTTTGTATATTGGATGCTACAGACGTAATAGTTGTTAGATACGGCCAATATTTCAAAGGGTGAAAAGGTGGCGAAGAGTTCTTAAAGATATTAGGAGCCAGTTTCAGAGGTTCCAAATAGCTATCTGACAGATGACATCATAGAATTTTGATTACTTTCCTTGGTGTCCTGAGTTTTGCTCTATGGAAGATAAAATCGTGTATTAGGACCAAAAACAGAAAATGTCGACAGCTGCAAGAGTATAAAATTTTATGACGATTTTGATGAATACGAAAATTTATTTGGATTAAAAAAAAAAGTACTTGGGTTGGTTGGTCTTTTTACTGTCAAAATGTCAATTGCAAATAAAAAGTTAAAAAAAACGCCGTGCATGTTAGGTACTCTCTGTATAAAAAAAACGAAGGACATAATTTTTTACGTCTTTTATTTGTAGAACACTCGATGAAAGACACACAAAATTTAAATTTTCATAACGAAAACTTCTCACAAAGTGACCCAAATTTGTTTCTTCAATTTAACCCGCCGTATCTATCCATACTTAACCCTACAATGTTTAACGCGAATACATCCAGCGAACTAATAAGCCTGGACTGCTACAATAAATCTCGCATAATGTCGTCCGAGACTTATTGATTCTCGTCATTTGGGGACGAGTTTGTTTACTACGCTGTAACGGCTACTTAAGTGTTGATGCGCCTTTATCTTTCTTCATCTATTATTTAGTAAAGTAACTGCCTCGTTGGTCTAGTTGTCACGAGGTCTCGGGTTCGATTCCCAGGTCGGGCCGAAATCGCTTTGTGAGTTTTAGAAACTTTCACAAATCCTGGAGTTGGAAGTTGGTGATTGATACACCCGTGCATCGGAGAGCCGTTAATGTCGGTCCTGCGCCTGATCTCTCCGGTCGCGTCGGATTGCCATCCCATCGGGCTTTGAGAGTGAGGGAATAGGGAGTGCACCTGAGTCTGCGCAAATGCTTGTGCAATATAATATGTCCTGCACAGCTGGCTGATCTCCTTATATGAGAACAGTCGCCATGGCCGGCAATCGGCTAGGACGGCATCATTTAGTAAAGTAAGAAAATATCAGTGTCCTATGCACTCGCTCTGAGTTGTATAAAATCGTAATTAATGAATTGCCATCAATTTTGATCACCTCCTGAGAAATTCTATTGCTTCGGAATAAAACCCAAGAGTTCTTGTTTAGTGGGATGTCAGATATAAAACCAAAGCTAACCACATAAAGATTGATTCTTAAATGGTATGTACAAGTTTTTCTTTTCCATGTATATTTCCTATACTAAACACTTCTATTCAAAGTTTAAACAACCATATTAAAATGTTACAATATTTCTTTCGAATTAACAAACAATTTTAATTGAAAACAATAAAAGCCAAAACCAATATTCACAAACATCGCTTTGTTATTTCAATTCGCGTTAACATCCAATTTATAAATGACATCACCGTTATGACGTCATAGCGATGACGTTGTGATGCCGTATGAATCCCGTGATAGTCCACAATGCAATTATAATATTGGTTGAATAATTAACACGATCGCTGCATCGTATTGCCACAATTGTTCTGTTATGGCTATCGCTTTTGTAGTGATGGGAAAAGGCGATATTGTTTTCGATAAAAAAATAAAAAACATTTTTTTTGGTGAAATTATCGCAAGGGATGCTGGAATATTAAAATCAAGGTAAACTCAAAATCGATTTTTCAAACTTGACTGGGCAAATACCCACCCTTCACCACTTCTTAAGTGTTTTTGTTGGGAAGAAGAAGTAACGCAACAAAATCTCGAGCAGCGGCTAGAGCTTCATATATGGACTGAAGAAATATTATTTCTATTCTTTTGTGAAGTCTTTTAGCCCATGTAATCAAGCCAGCTACTCGAGCAACCTTTTGGTAAGACTGGTAGTCAGACTCTCTGACTTCTGGAACGCACCAACTTAATGTGCCTACCAAAACATGTATAGATGCACCAACTGCGCCAAGTGTTACTTAACCTAGTGATTAAATTAGAGTGAGCTTCCAAATTATCATTGTTACCATCGTATGGTGATATAGCATAACTAAGTATTACAGCGTCAAAAGCAACTCGTGACCTTTTCCAGCTGTAGAAAAATCGATAAAACCACTCGATTAATTCAGCCGGCAGTGGTTTAATCGAGTGTGGCCCATCCTTTCGCCTATACAGGTTGTTCCAATAACGAGAGCACATTACCTACGTCGCCAACACGAATTAATGGTGATTTTATTCCGCGCAGTGATCGCCATTTTGGTAGTTTACTGCTTTCGCTTGTTTTTGTTTTGTTATAGCATTCTTTTTTGATTGACTGACGTTTTTTTGGAATGCATTGTTTACTCTTTTTGTTTATTTTATGAATTTGCTGTTGAATATTGTTGGTATGGAAGTTGTGGTGGCTCATGGTATTCTTTGGATTAGAAGAGGCCTGTGTCCTGTGGTAGAGATGATAGTAGTTCAACCTACCCAATACTGACAAATTTTACCAATCGAACATTACCTTTCACTATTGTGATAAGGTTGTAAATCTATTGAAGAAATTTGACAGGTTGAGGTAGAATGATGTGTTGGCGTCTGTACAGTGCAGAAGTTGGTGAAGAATTAATGGTTTACTTCAGAGCTGACATTCCCGTAGTTACATCTACGTCTCATGTAAACTACTTACCGTATCTGGATAAAATACAGCCTATGTCACCTGGGGATAGTGTAGTTTCCTAATACTAGAAGAACTTTTCAATTTGACTCAGTAGTTTTGGAAGCTTTATGGTACAAACAATAAACAAGAAAAATATAATACTCTTCTGGGTTCCCTGTAAAATGTAGCTTATGTTTATATTCCACCAATCAGGGGACCGGCACTGCCTCTCCTTAACCTCTCTGCTCGACCAGATTTTGACATTGACATACACCGTAAATTCGGCGGGATATTTTGAACCGCGATGTGGAATTCAAGAATTTATACCAACTTTCAACATATGATTTTTAAGTGCATAATGCTTCATAAGGAATATTTTAGCAATAGTTTTCGAGAAAACTTATTTGACAACAATATGCAATAGGTCAAACGAGGTCATTAAATTTCAAAATAAGGGAAAACTACGTATATCTAAGGACTACCCAAAAGTTAGGCATTTTTAATTTGGTAAAAACTTACGAATAAATAGTCGAACACTATCTTGAACATAACACGGACGTCATATTTATAACATTTTCAATCCACTTGCATTATATTTCGTGTATTTATTTATGTTCCATAATAAAAAAAACGCACATAAAATACACAATAACAAAATTTGCAATATTACAAGGTGATCACATCTATAGACAAAGTAGAGTAAGATTTTTTTTTAATGGTGTGCATTTAACAAATCGATTGAAATGTATTATGAATAATCGAACAGCTATAAATATTTTTAAATTGTTTAGT